>JAKUCM010004817.1:0-22684 GCA_023374145.1 Lepidium sativum | reverse complement strand
CCTACACGACTCTCTGGAAGCAAACTCTGGTAGAAGAGATGGGAAAAATGAACGTTAAACTATTTGACCAGAAACACTTTCCTTATTTAGAAAATCCATATTGTACCAATGCAACCTAGATTTGGATTTTTTTCATCTCTAGAGTCTTATAGTATACTTTTGATAATTGAAAACGAGAGTGAAACTCAAAGCAAAGGAAAACGGAAAAAAAGATAAGGTGATGGAAGAAGACTAACTCCGCCGCAGCCGGGAACAAGAGCACGGCCAAGAGGAAGAGAAGAAGTGTCGAGAAGATGAAGAATGAGAGGTGTAGCTCTTCCTTGGTCCCATGGTGTTATCTCTTCTTCCCAACATTTTTCCCCATCCACCTGTTTTTTTTTTATTATCTATTAATCACCACTCACATTTGATCCAATCTTCAAATCTAAAAAAATTGTTATTAAATCCCATATATTTTCTATAATGACATATTGGAAATAAGATTTTATTTTCAGTGATATGAGTGAAGTCAATCCAAAACCAAGAACACTTTTTTTAATATGATTTAACAATAAACGAGTTTATAGTTATATATTTATATAGGCAATATCCAAAATGATTTTGATTAATGTATTAAATTGTTAAACTAATATAAAGGGAAGAGTAGTGAATTAATCACACCTTCTGTCACAGTTTTGTGTCAGAAATGTAGCAACTTCTTCAGGAGTAGGAATATTGTTTCCACCATTGCTCTGAGTTGAGTTTTGTAGTTCTTCAGCCATTTTTAGGGTTTCTCAAGCTCTAATTTTATTATCTCTTTCTTTTATTTTTCTCGAGGTTTTCTGGGAAGCTTCAAGTGTATGTTTATATAGAGATTGATAAATCGAATTTATTAGTTATTTTATTTAAAGTCATTAATTATTATTGTACTTGCACTCTAGTCTCTCGATAATGTCTGCCTACTTTTATATGTATTCTGATTGGAACACATAGCTCTTATAGTTTGTTTGGTCCCTAATTATTAAGAAGAAGAAAAGATTATCAAATTATGGGACAGAACACCATACGTAATTTTGGTGGAAATATCCACTATTTGTATATTGATTAGAAAAAAAAAAAAAAATCATTTGCATTTTTTAAATGAAATGTTGATACAGGTAGGCCAGTGATAATGCTTATTTTATTCAATTTTTAGACATTGGCGTTTGATCCTTCTCTAATAGAAATGGTATAAGAAAAAACTTTGTAGGATGTGCACTATAATTATAAATTGATTTTTTTTATCTAATTATTGACAAAAAAAATATAAAGATATTTTGTAATACGAAACAAATATTTTAGATTTTTACTGAAAATATTTCTAGTCAAACGGTTAAATTCATTTATGCTGGTTTCTATACCAAATATTTAATTTAATAGTTATATAATCACTATATAATATTGTTTGGAGTTTTTTTTAAAAAAATATGGATCGAATTTACCAATCTAAACAAAAATAATAATATTTTTGGACTTATTATCTTAATTGGTCTCATTATCAATGTCATCGTAAAGACTAGATTAAGTAGATGTAATATCCTAGATACATAATGTATACACATCCTGTAATCAGAACATACGTTAAAGTCATTTTCTTTACCGAATATATAATTTTATGGAATCACATAATCAGCATGTGATATTGTATGGCGATACTAAGAAAAAATCTAAGTTATGGATCGAATTTAATCAATATATTTATTGACCAAAAGAAAGATTAGACTTAATAGTCTCACTATCAATGTCCTCAGAAAGAATATATTAGGTAGATATAAATCCTAGATACATAATGTATACACAATTCAATAAGAAAATGTACATAAAAAATAAGAAAAATTCAATAAATTATGATACAATCTTATCCATTGTGTAGAAAAATGTCTTGAACAATAAGCACGTGGAATCAATGGCCCCTCAATAACTCAATTATTAACCAATAAAATCTGAATTAAATTTAAAAAGATTTGATTGGTTATCAAAATAGTACAATAGTCATAAAAAGGACCACAAAACAAAAGCAATAAAACAGCCTAATTTTCCACTCAACACTATTGTTTGATTCAAACACGTCTCTTTACACCAACAAGGGACTATTGTGGATTACAAAATTAACATTGTATCTTATGTTAAACACACACCTTTTAATTAAATTATTACAAACTATTGATATAAAACGTGTTTGCCGAGTACAGGTGGCCCAGTGGTGTAGTCACTTTACAAATTTTCAAGGCACCAGAGATCGAATCCCCTATCTGCAGTAGTAGGAGGAGATTTAAAATGGCTTTTTGACAACAAAAAAAAAATGTAAAACGTGTTTAAATTGTTAATTCCCTGTCTTCTTCTTTCATATACCAACCTTTTCAATTCCCTGAAAATTAAACGAATTTATATCTCATTATTATAACACAATGAAACCAAGTGATGCAGTTGAAAATTGTTACCTTTCGTGAATCGACAGCAAGATCGTTATCAACAATAGAGATTACTTCAAATCCTAAGGGAATCAGAAGTTCTTCATAGCTACATAACATAATCAATACAAAGAGATTCATTTTCACAATCCTGATATATTTTGTTTTGATGAAATGTAATTTCTTACAGGAAAAATCAATGTTAGAAGTTCTCCACCAGGCTTCGGAATTTCTTGCATATGTTTCACTCATAAAGGTCTTACTTGAGGTTCAAAGCCACAGAAGAAACTGTGAAAATTGCAGACATATCAGGTTGCTGGAAGGTTTCTTATTATCTTCGTACTAACCAAGCAATCAAAACAATATAGTAATGAAGAGGAAAGAAGTATACTTGTAGTCGAGAATCAGGTTGAGTTTTTTGGTTGGTTCCCAAGTGAAGAAGTCTTCTTGCAAGAAGGTGAAATGCTTTGAATTAGGCAATGAAGAGAACATCTACATTCAAGATTTTAACATCTATTTATTGGTATTCAGATGATTTTCGAGTCTTCAACTGAGATAATATGGATAGAGAGCACAAACCTTTGTCGATCTTTCTACAGAGGTTTTTGAAAGATCGAGTCCAATAACATGACGATCAACGTTTGCCATTACAACCATCATCATAGCCCTGTTAAGAAACCAAAATTTCAGACAATGAAATATCTAACAAAGAAGAATCAGAGTGACAAAGGAAGAAGAAATATTACAGTGCCCACATCCAGGAATCAAAGCTCTTCCATTAGGCAATGAACCTGTTTGGCAGAGATTAACAACAATTGGAATTGCTTCTCCTATATTCCACAGTGTTTTTCCTTCTTCCATAACTTTTCCCATCCATCTGAAATCAGAAGAAAAAGAACGACAAATATGCAAAAATATTATCAACATCATCATCGTTATGTTCTTTACAATGCATTCAAATCTCATTATAAGAATGTGATGATTTTCAACAGTCACTTGACCATCCGAAATCCATCCATGAAAAGCAAAACAACTTAAGATGAAGAGGTTACCATAAGGCTCTTTGATATCCATCACTAGATTACTGCAAAGTCTGCAATCAGATACAGAACAGAAAGGCTCTTGTGCTTGCTTCTTTGCTGCATGAGTCAATAACCAAAACTTGTATATTTTCTATATACAACCAGAGTTGCTTAGAATTTTCTTCAGTAAATAGATAACATTCTCCCAGTGATAATATAAAAAATAGGCGTAGGATATTGAATACTAAACTGAACTCGCTGAGTCAGGGATAAAAACCATGAAGACTATTTTAACCTTCTAGATGATTAAGAATCCAAAATAAAGACTACCGACCTTAAAACACACAGCCAAATAGAGAGTAAAAGAGGCAAATTCTACACTTCCGCATGTGAAAAGAAAAAATACTATTAAGGGTAAATGTTGACTATTACACACGCTAAACATATATGTGTCTATATATATATTTCAGGTATCTAGGTTCCATCTCTGTAATGATCAATAGACAATCATCACATTTCACAAGGTAGAGTGAAATGTGGAAGATTTCTTCCTTCTTCCATCTTCCAAGCTTCTCCACTCCCTGAAATTTGATTCCAATGTAACATTATCTTCAGATCGTAAAACCGAAACTGCAGTTTTCCGTTTGAGTTATCTTAAGAAACTTCATGTTAATTTTTACCTTACGTGGTCTTACAGCAAGTTCATTATCAACAATGGAGATTGCTTTAAACCCCAATGGAATCAGAACCTTCTCGTATCTGCACATTGAGAGATTGCATAGTGAAGATTTTATGCATACTGTTTCAGTAATGTTTGAACATTATAAAAGAGATCACAAAAACCTTATTACTCAGACACAGATACTTTGAAAGGAGGACCACCAGAACGATCATCGATCTGCACAAGACACCTATTTCAGTTTTTAGTAACTACGGGAATGTGGACACGGATCAGAGAGTAGAGTTTTTATGATTCTTACAGGAAACATCAATGTTATAAGCTCTCCACCTGGTTTAAGAAGCTTTTCCATTCGCTCTGCCCATAGAGGTCTCACGCCAGGTTCAAAAGCGCAGAAGAAACTGAAAGGATGGTCATAGTGCAGATGTATAAAGTAAAGTCATATTTGTATAAACCTTAATCTCACATCTAGACTACATATACTAGATGAGATCGAATTTTTCGGCTGGTTCCCATGTGAAGAAGTCTTCACTCAAGAAAGAGAAGTATTTTGCACTGGGCAATGAGGAAAACATCTGCATTTGAGATTAAACAATATGTGTTTAAAACCTAACTGCAATACAGAGTTCTAATAACACATTTGGAGTCAAGACTCCAATTGAACATCAGTATTAGTTCAAATCCAATACTGCAGGCTACATATACATCTCATTATCTAAGTCAAAATAATCGAACCACACCTTTATTGATCGCTCTACCGCAAGTTTTGAAATATCCAGTCCAACAACATGACGATCAGGGGAGGCCATTGCCAAAACATCATAACCCTGCAAAACCAAACTAACTGGTTGAATTTATAATAGGAAAAGATGACTGATTGACGTAGTAAGACAATCAGAATGTAATGCAAGAACCAAATCACACAGTCAGGTCTAAAACAGAAAACATTCAACAGTAGTACTCGATAGCCATAGTTCACTAGCAGAAGCAAATTTCCTAGAACCAAAGTGGGTTCAATGTCAAGAAAAGATGTGACTTTGACTTTAAAATGAAGCAAAGAAGCTGAAGAAAGTGTTTGAAGAACATACGTTTCCACAACCAGGAACAAGAGCTCTGCCTTTAGGCAATGAACCAGTCTCGACGAGATGCTCAATAATCGGAGTTGGTTTTCCCAAGTCCCATGGAGTCGCTCCTGCTTCCCAACTCTTCTCCCACCCACCTAAACTAATACAATCCAATCACGACAAACACAAAAAGAAGAAAATTGATCTCAAAAGATCAGGGTTTCCTTACCAGAAGAATGCTCGCTCATCTGCCGGTGCCATACATCACGGCGTAATTTGGCTGCCGGAGCTTTGCCGGCGTTTTCCATCGAGCCAACAAAGGAAGTAGGACCCACAAACGAATTAGAAATATATGTTTCTACTGCGTAAGTAAATTGAGTTCTGTACATTAAAGTTCTTTTTTTTTGGTAATAAGTTTCTTCTTATCTCCTTTGTCATGGAATCCATGGAAGAAAAAAAAACACCCACTTGCAGAAAGATGCAAAGAACAATCTTTTCACAGATGTGATCTTATAAATAGTTGAGAAACAATCCTATAGAATTGTACTGACGTGTATCAAAATTTAGACAAAAGAATAATATGTTGTGTCTGTTTGATCGAGATTCATAATTTACAACGACACTTATCTTCTATGTTATCAACGAGAGAAGATAAGAGTGAATTAATCGAGGTAGAAGAGAGTGACGATCTTTCGGAGATTTTTAGCTTCTTGACATGTCTCCATAAGAAGCTTACTGTCATGAAATGCAAAGCAGATCACTTGTTGTACTTGTGATATAATATCCATATTACACAGCCTGCAGATAATAACTAAACAATCAGTTTCCTTTTCACCAAGGTAGATAACCGTGTGATGATGAAGTTTAATATACAAACCTGCTGGCTTCTAATAATGGCAAGTGGTCATTGTGTGGCTTTTCTACCACGTTTTTTACCTGTAGAATAACAAGCAGAAGAGGTTTGTTTCAGATGTAAATTGGATCTAACAAGATTCTGACTTTTAGCAGGAGAACCAGTTTTGCTAGTGGCTTACTTTGGACAGCAATTCCTGGCTCTCAGGAGGTTGTTTTTTCAAACTTTGGGGTAAGATTACTGTGAGAAGCTCTGGTCTCTCTGCCCTCAATGCACCTCTGATAACTGCTGCGTTAGTTCCTGATGCACCTGAAGTATATATATGATTTTTCTGCAAGAGCCAGATGATCAGAGAAATGTTTTAGGGGAACTGTAAAAAGAAAGATTGATGCCAAACGTATAGGATGTAGTGCAAATGTCTTACTGTTATAACCATGGCGTAGCTAAGTATCTCAATCAATTCTTGATGCATGAAACCCATATTCCTTGTTCCGAAGAAGCCAATTGATCTAGGCCCTTGTTGCTGGATTGCCAATAGCTCCTGTGGATTCAACATATACACATGGTTACAGCTAGCAAAATGACTGATATTCCAAAAGCTACCAATTAAGATATATAGTTTACAGCATAAAGCTAAAGAGTTGATATAAAATTCAGAGTCTTTCAGGTTAGGCTGTGTGAGAGATTTTCAGAGGAACTCGTCTTACTTGTATGTAATCTACATCAGCAGCGAGTTTTAGCTCTGTAACAGCAACTGAACCAGATCCTTCAACGATAGCCTGGGCCTGAGTTGGAATCCTCAGCCCGGAATCTTCATCCGATTCAAGCACACATTTCATATGCTCATCTTCACTACTCCATATCTCCGTGCTGTCTTGTTCTCTTCTTTGTTCAGGTAAGCACTACGCATAGCATTTCAAAAAAGAATCACTATGAGTAAATCATTGGTGAATAACCAAAAAAACCAACTGCTCTAAAATACTGGGAAGAGAGACAAACACAATCTCTCAAGCTTAAAACTATCGTGAAGCAATTCCACGAAAACTTAAGAAACCAATCTCCTTTACAAATCAACGCTGTAGTTTAAGCTCTGAACAACATGCTTTCAAGACCAAGAAAATCTGAACGCAGTTTAAGTGAACGAGAGAACTAGCTTTCCTATTTTGTTGGAGAAAGAAGTGAAACGCATTGCTTCATCTGCAATACTCTTGAGAATATGTACAAATTTGAGTAAAGAAATCACCTTAATCATGAGATGACATGAGGTACATGATAAGCCACAATGTAGTCTTATGAACACTACGGACTCAAAGACATCACAAGCTTTAATATAAAATGAACTAAACTAATAGATGAAATCTAAATTTAAGTCAGGAATGGCCACTAAAACTGAAATCCCACCTAATTACTACCACTGAAGATGAAAAGTACAAAAAGAAGTTAAACGTATTTCCATCAATGTAAGAGCAGTTTCAGGTAGAAATCTATAAATGGTAAGCCATTACTGATGAAACAAAACATCGATCTTTCTGACATAAGAACCAATTCAACCACTTCTGAAAAATTAAGGCTTTAGCACATAAACTCACAGAGAATTAGCAAGCAGCATAGAGAAAATCAAGCAAATACCATGGACACAGACGGTGAATAGGATCTGAATCGCCGTATTTGCCCAGGGAAAAGCTGCCATTGAGAAGAACAAGAAGTAGTAGAAGAAGAAGATAATCGGCGATTGAAATTAGGGTTTTGAGATCTGAGCGACGATGGAACATGAGAATCTGAAGGAGGAGAAATCAGAGAAGTAGTAAGAGGCAGAAGAAGCCTCAAAGGTAGAGACGAACTCATCTCTTCCACACTGTATGTCGTCTCGATTTGATTTCAAATTTCAAATATATTTTATCTCCACAGATAATTAAGACAAATGACAAAACTCCTTCAGTGATTGATTTTGTCGGAACTCTTTAGCCGTCGTCGAGTTGAAGAAGAAGATAGAAATTCACAGAGAGAACAAAAAAACAAAACATAATAACGGAGAAAATAAGCGAACAAAATTCTTTTAATTTAATTCTTTATTTTTCGTTAGAAGAATATTCCAAATTGCAGCCAAGTCCAATGATCTCAATTGATGATATTAGTGGCTTAAATTGACCCTTTTTTTTGTTATGGGTTAAAAAGTTAATTAACTTTTACATAGAAGATAACGTTTTCTATAGTTGCACGCACTTATACACGTGTGAAAGATACTATTTAAAGAAGCTACAGAAACACAATTGCAAAATGAGAAAACTTTTCTCTGTAATCTTTGAATTTTGCAAACGATTGAGTACATAGAGAGAACCAACTTATGGGTTTTACAGAGAGAAGAGGAAGTGAAAATGAGAGATGGTTGATTCAAATGTCCCATCTTTTCTTGACTCGGAACATCAATACAGAAGTTTTGATGTCATCTTGTGGAACTTGCAGCATGAACTGGACTTTCATCTTCTTTGGTGTTGTTTTTACTTTTCCAGCTTCATCTCCTACCTGCAAAATTTTTCATTGAAATCTCAGGTTTTAGTCAATCTTACTCTGATCAAAACCCACCTCATTACTACTCTCAAATCAAACACTAGAGACTCATGTATACTACTCAATCAAAAAGCTAGCTCAATAGCGAGGGTGTCCTTAGGTCTTAATAGATGGTTGTTATATCACCTACAATTGTGTAGTGAATGTCATTTATGGTACAGATCACACTCATACGACTCGTGTTGTCGCTTAAGCGATAAGAGAAAAGAAAACTAAGTTTGATGATTTACCCAGAGAGATTGCCCAGCCAAGTCGTACTTCAGAATCATAGCCTGCTTTGAATTTGTAGTCTTTACCATATGTGCGTTTGTACACAGCACTCCACACGTTTGAATCGAAATTGTACCAATAACTGCATAGTGTAGATTATACTTTTACATTTTCAGTACAGAACTCATATAGCATATCAAAAAGTTATACCGAAAGAGAGAGCGAGAGAGGAGACAGACACACTTAGGCCACTAACCTCAACTTATCTGCTGGGCTAAACCGACGTTTGAATGCAAATGAAGCAGAATTGGAAGGAAGTGAGATGCATGGGATGAAGGACAATGCATCATCCTGTACGAAAAATGTAAAGCCTTTGATGTCACATGAGGAAGGATATTCTCTTACACGTGCAACCTTGTAAAAGTTACTGAATAAGCAGAGAAAGAATTCTGTAAAGTCAAAAGTAAAAACCTTACCTTATAAGCATATCTCAGCCTCAACTCTTCATCTGTGTACAGAGCACTACAAACACCATCCATGACTTGACGTTTGAGGATCCCGTTAATAGATAAAAGTCTTTTCTGCTTCTCCTCCTCCTCAGATTCTTTTTCTTGAAGCGAAATTTCGCCAAGTGGAAACTTAAGAGTAGCTCTTGGCTGCAGGAATAATAGAGAACCATCAGAGAATAAAGTAAGAAATTAAACGCAACATATTGCAGAGTACTCCCCAGCTAAACAAGAAGAACAATTTCTGTAAACTATGCAAAACCAAATAGACAATGTAAGAGATGGCACTTACATAATCCATGGGAACAGGTGATGAAAGCTCAAGAGAATAGCCAGGCTCACTCAGATTTGCTTCCATAGCCACCTCTCCTTGTTGTGCCTGCAACAACAAACAGTTAAATCAAACATCAGTGATGCAGTCAGTAAATCTATAAACACAAACCAACATTATTAAGAATTGACCACAAGCCTACAAACCAAACCTAAACTACTGACAATAAGGAAATCTCAAGTTTCAAAAGCTACTGATAGTTAGTTCGTCCCACTCATAAACAATCAAATTCTATCACAGTGAGATGCACAACAAGAAAGGAAACCAATGTCACAATCAAGCACATAACTTGTTCTGTTCCATAGACGCTCAATTCCATAAGTTAGCTCAAGGTAACTGTTAGGTCTAAATCTGTGCCCCAATTCGGCTAATTGACCAAGCGTGTATCATAAAAAAGAAACCTTTTTATAGCAAACAGTGACAATGAGGAAGAAGTAGAGAAATACCTTGACATTATGAAGAGCGCGGAGCTGAAGGCGTGGGTGAACATCAAGAGTGCTCTTAATGAAAGCATTCTTCTCCTCGAGATCATAGAGAACAGAGACGTGTTTGGAAGTGAAAGAGACCTGAGGCTGAGAAATCTCGCGCTGAGAATTGTTCTGAAAAGAGAGTTTGAGCTTCGCGAGGTTATCAAACAGCTTACAGGAGATTTTGTTTAAGAAAAGGAGACTATCACTGTCGAATTCAGATGTCACACGGAGTTTTGGTCTGTTCACAGTCTTGAGAAAGGAAAGGGTAGAACAAGGCGGCGGAGACGGTGACGATAGTTCCGAGGCTCCAGATTGAAGGGTTGATGAAGAAGGAGGAGGAGGAGGATAAGAGGTGGTGAGGGTAGGCTGTTGAGAAGATGGATCCGCCATTGAAATGGATTTGGGAGAATCTATCGCAAAGTCGCAAACACAGGATTCAAAGTTTACAAGAGAAACATGAAACGGACGGTTCTTATTTTTTATTTTTTTGATAATTGGTTCTTGGTTTTTTCTTATTGATACTCTTTTTCTCTTTTCTTGTTTTTTGGCCCATTTCTATAATTTTTTTGCTCCAAAATCATATGAAAAAACATATATTCAAATTGCAATGCATAACGTGAGGGGAAGACATAAATATATTTCCGAAAACGGAATTCAAAAGAGAAAAATTAAAACCCAAAAATAACTACAATAAACCGTCGATTTACTGTCTGCTACTATGCTAATAAATATGTACGGTCTATTTCCTTAAAGAGAGCCTTTTATATGATTGTTTTGGCAACTATCAAAGCAGTTTTAATGTTAGATAGGTAGATAGTTACTTGATTTTTCGTTTTAGTAATTAATTATGATTCGCACGTTTTAAGAACTTCAAGGATGTTATAAAACTGTGAAAGAAACAAATGAAAATGTTAAACAACAAAATTCGATAATAAAGATGAAACCTATTATTTTGTCTTAGATTTGTCAGCTAAAATTAGCGACATATGATACTAATGGGGCAAAGATCTCATAACCTCATTATCAAAAAGTTTTAATCTCTTATATACAAACTAAATCTTTTATATACAAACCTATTAATGAAATTTGATATTCCCAAAATGCCTTTAATGAAAATTACCCAAATTAATTATTAAAAAAAAAAACTATCTTCTCTCTCATCTCTATCTCTCTCCTCATCTCTACCTTCTCTCTCATCTCAATCGGGTTCGGTTTCACGGGCCGCCGGGGGTCTCGACTTGCAACGCCGCCGGCTCCGACGTGCACCACCGCCGCCTCCGCCGCCTCTCCTGCCATTACCGTCGTTTGTTAATCTCCATAGCTTCATTATTGATTTGCCTCTTCACTTTGGGCATAAGAAGGTGGATTTCAAATTGAAATTGATAATTTTGCTTTCGTTATTTGGTAGAATCTGGGTCGAATAAGACTTAAGATTGGTAAGATAGACTGGGGCTAGACTGAAACATAGAGCAATTATAGATTTAGAACTAGAATCAAGCGAACGAATTTGAGTTGATAACAGTTTCCGCGATAGTACAACTAGTATAACTAGAATCAGTTATACAGAACTGAATGAGTTGTACATTCTTTAGTTGCATTTCTGCAGTGCGCTGATGTTTCAGCTTAATTAGTTGATTATTTGGTATAATCTAGCTCTAATAAGACTTGGCATTGGTAACAATTGTAATGTATAGGCTGAAACATAGCGCACTATAGATTTAGAACTGCCTAAATGATCGATGGAATCTGAGTTGATAAAAGTTGGTTTCTGCGATAGTTAAATTAGTATAACTAGAATCAGTTATACGGTTATGACCAGTTATACGTAACTGAATCACCTGTACATTCTTTAGTTGCATTTTTGCATTGGGTTGGTGAAGAATCTTAATTTCATAAATTATAATATTTTTTTGGTTATTTGGTAGAATTTTGCTTGTATAAGACTTGATTGAAATTGAATATGGTAACAATTGGGTGAAACGTGACGTAAAACTGGTAGAACTATATTAGTTATACAAGTAAAACTGGTAGAACTACATTAGTTGTACAAGTAAAACTGGTAGAACTACATTAGTTGTACAAGTAAAACTGGTAGAACTACATTAGTTATACAAGTAAAACTGGTAGAACTACATTAGTTGTACAAGGAAAACTGGTAGAACTACACTAGTTATACAAGTAAAACTGGTAGAACTACACTAGTTATACAAGTAAAACTGGTATAACTACACTAGTTATACAAGTAAAACTGGTATAACTACATTAGTTATACAGAAGTTAATCAATTTTTTTGTTTGTTTTAGCAGGGCATTATGAACAACAAAGTCGTGATATGGTTTAAATGCAACGACCGTAATAGTTGTATATTGATGAAGCACGCGGTAGAGGATATCACTTTGTCGATGATTGAAGAATGTCTATATCAGAGGCTTGGTTTAGATGAAAGTAAGGTTAGATTACAGTTGAGGTTCTACCGACCTACGATCAGAGATGAGGTTGAAGTGAGTATATGTGATGATGTGGATGTGTGTGGTTATCTAGCCTACATTGATGAATATAATCGTAGTACCGCAACATTGTTCGTGGATGTCATAACTAGATCGGAAGAACCAGAGGAAAGAATGTCGAGACAAGTGTCGATAGCAGTTCAAAGCTCTGTTGGTTGTAATGATGGTGAGGGAGGAGCAACTGCTATTACAGTATATTCTCCACCAGTTAGAGAGAATGAAATTGAGCCAGTCGATGGAAGTCTGGATATTAGTGTTGAGAGATCGGATATTGGTGATGTCTATGTAGAACGTCCACCCGCTGTAGAGAGTAGTCAGTTTGCAGAGGAATAGGAAGACGACTTAGGTTTGAGTTTGCATCAAGAATTTAAAGATAAGAAGACATTGCAAGAAGTTGTGGATAGAGGATCATTTGCCAACAGCTTTTGTTTTGCCATTAAAAGATCTGAACCAAGTCGGTTGTGGATTGTATGTAATAAAGAAGGCTGCAAATGGGGTGTACGAGCATCAAAGATTAAAAATATGGATATTTTTAGGATTATAAAGTACACAAAGATGCATACATGCTCTCGGGCTAGTCAGAGCGAGAGTAGTGGCACAAAGAGGCACTGCACGCCAGAAATAGTTGCAAGTATCTTGCAAGAGGATTTTCCTGGACAAATGAACACTTCAACTCCTAAAGTTACCATGGGTCTTGTGAAGACAAAACTTGGAGTGAGTATATCGTACTCCACCGCGAGGAGAGGGAGAAAACTTGCTATTGATAGGCTGTGTGGCACTATGGAAGAAAGGTACAAGATGATACATTCCTATTTATACGAGTTACAGAAGGCAAATGCGGGTACAGTAACAGATGTGCAAGTAGATGAGAATGGGAAGTTCAAGTACCTTTTCATAGCTTTGGGAGTTAGCATCGAGGGATTTAGAGTGATGAGGAAGGTGATTATTGTAGATGCAACATTCCTCAAAAACGGATATGGTGGTGTGTTAGTTTTTGCCATTGCCCAAGATCCTAATCGACACCATTATCCAATTGCGTATGGTGTACTAGATGGAGAGAACGATGCTAGTTGGACATGGTTTTTCCAGACTTTGAAAACAGTTATACCAGATTCTTCCGAATTGGTATTTGTAAGTGATAGGAATGCAATGCTCATCGGCGCCATAGGTAATGTGTATCCAGAAGCCCATCACGGGTACTGCATATGGCATATGTCACAAAATGTGAGAGCTCATGCGTCTAGTACCAACAAAGCTGTTGTTGGTTGGAAATTCATGCAGTGTAGTCGGCAGTACACAGTTGCCGATTTCAACCGCGAATATAGTTTATTTATGAGAAGATTTCCGACTGCAGCTAGTTATTTGGAGGAAAGTACTCTGAAGGAAAAGTGGGCTAGGTGTGTCTTTCCGGGAGAAAGGTATAATATCGACACAAGCAACAGTGTGGAGTCTATGAATAGTGTGTTTAATGAAGCAAGGAAGTTCTCCCTAATACCTATGCTTGATACAATCCTCAAAACATTTGCGAAGTGGTTTTGTGAACGTCGGATGGAAACAACAAAAGGTACAATTGAAAACAAATTGGTGCCATTTGTGGAGAACATAATGCATGTTTCATGGACTATTGCCGAGAGGTTGATTGTGATGGCGCTTAACACCTTTGAATTCGATGTCGTCGGTAGTGATGGGAGGAATTATTTTGTTTGCTTGGAATCGAAGAGCTGCAGTTGTAGAGTGTTCAACATCGAAAAGTATTTGTGTATCCATGCGTTGCCTGCATTCATTCATTACCATAAGATGGAACCTCGACCTCGTAATATCTCATTACATGAGCTTTGTTCTAAATATTATTGGTCCAAGTTGTGGGCACTTGCGTATACCAGGTCTATTTTGTTGGTGCCCGAGATGTCGCAGTGGGATGTTCCGGATTACATCAAAGACAATGAAATCAAACCACCTGACAGGATTATTAAAACGGGAAGAAGAAAAGTGAAAAGGATGCCATCGGTAGGAGAGACACGTCCAAGATCATCAACCGTAAGGAGGCCGAGACAAAGGTTCCAATCGCCAATATTCAGATACCTAGCAGAAGATGAGGTCAATCAGTGATTTGTTGAGTATTTCCCATTATTCGTGAAACTTGTAAAACTAGTAAAACTACTGTATTTCGTAATAGCTTTATGGCTATCTCTGGAAAATGTATGTGTATATGTAAAACTCGTGAAACTAGCAAAACTAGTTTATTTCTGAATAGCTTTATGACTCTCTCTTTTTATTTTTATAGTTGTCAATTTTTCTACAAAGTATATATATTCATAATCTCATCTTTTAAACATGCCCAGACTTATATTTTGTTCTTTCTCAAAATGAAGAAAAAAAAAGAAAAAAAAAACGTTCTCATAATTTGCCCAAAAAAAACTATCTCATAATTTACCAAGTTTTAACGTATATGTTATATCTTTCTAAAGCGGCCACAAAGAAGACATAACATCTTCTTGTGAAACTTAATTCTTATAAGTAAGATAATCTATAATGAAACTTGATTCTTATAAGTAAAATATTCTCATAAGTAAGATATTCTTATAAGTAAGATAATGTATAATGATGTTAAGATGATTATATTTTGTGTATATAGTGATGAATGACTCTATATATAACTTAAAAATAAAATTAAAATAAGTTTTTTTAGACATAATTACATTCGTCCACCTTATTCCTTATAGTTTTAGTGTGACTTTCTAAGTTAACATTAGTGTGACTCTCTAAGTTCTACGAATATATATTTATTCTAGAATTTAAATACACAAAACACTTAGAGTCATCAGTTAATTGATTATTATTCACTGTACAACTAAAAAATAAATTTATAAGGTTATGTATAACTAAATGTTATGCAAAATCATCGAAAGTATAACTAGTAGTAATTTAGTATAACAGCCAACTAGTAGTATAACTAGGTCGAAAATTGATACTTTTTTTCGTTTGGCGCCCATGTGTGAAAATTTTGTGGAGACACGTGCAGACCTAATTTTGTGGGTATATAAACAAAAAAATAAAGATTTTTCTCTCTCCTCCTCACTTTTTCCTCTATCTCGCGGGCGAAATCTTCTCTTAACTCATCTCTCTCGTTTTCTCTCCTCTCTCAACCATTTCTCCTCTCATCTCTTGAAATCTTCTCTCATTTCTTGTCTACTAGATTATCTATCCTCTCCCCTCTCCAAATCTTCTATCATCTCTCTACTTCTTGTCTCATAGTAAGTTATCCTCTATTGTTAGGGTTTGTAGAAAAAAAATTTGGGATTAGATTTTAGATTCGTCTATTATGATTATGTTTTTCTTTTCTTTTAGGTCTTACATGGTGTCTTGGACCGAAGAGGACGACACCGACTACTCCGAGGAAGAAACCCGTGAGATGTTTAGGAGAATTGAATACGTCATGGATAGTGAAGGGGGAATTCCTCATGAATGTCCCTGTGGTGAAGCTATCACCGTGGAAAGAACAAATGAACATGCCCGGAACAAGATCTATTTCAAATGTCGAGTGTATAAGGTACAACGATGTTGTTTAGTATAACTAGTATTACTTTTGTACTATGACTACTGAAGTTGTTTAGTTTAGTATAACTAGTATAACTAGTAGAACTGATGTTGTTTCCACCGACAGAACGATGGTCTCCACAGGAAAATAAGTTGGGATCAAGCTATACAAGGAGAGTGTGAGAATCTGAAATATGATATCCAGGAGATGGAGAAAAAGATAGAGTTGTACAAGGCGGAGGTGGCGATGCTGAAGAAGGAGATGTGGGAGCAAAATGCAGTTGTTGTTAAGCTTGTGGAGAGGGTCGAAAAATATTTCAGTCCTTTGTAAGATTGTCAAAATTCAAGTTATTTTAGTATAACTTGCATAACTAGTAGAACTGATGTTGTTTTAAGCATAATAATATTTAGCGTGATGTTAGACTTAATGATGTTTGAGACATATAAACATAAAATTTAACACTTAATGATGTTTGAAAATATAAACATAACATTAAATAAATTAAACAGAAAATGCAAAATGAGTTTCTAACTTAAATGAGTTGTACATTGCTTAACAGAAAATGCTAAATTAAGTTTTTAACTTAAATGAGTTCAAACATTCCTCGCCTTCGCCCTCGTCACTCCCGGACTTGGGTCGGACCCCGTTGTGCGTTTACTTGTTCGCACATGTACATTCCTAATACCTCCACGAGTCCTAGCAACCTACAGTTGAACAGTCAAGCAAGTTAAACAAGTTATACTAATTATACTTTTTATACAAGTTATACTAGTTATACCTGGCTAACAGCGGGTGCAGCATCAACGGGTGGAGCATCAACGGTTGCAGATTGATCACGTACATCATGGGGTTCATTATCACCACCAGCACCCTGTATTTGAACAGTAATTCAAGTTATACAAGTTATTCGGACTACACTAGTTATACAAGTTATACTTAGTTATACTAGTTATACCTGTTCCAGCAATATCACCTTTCTTTTCAACCGATCCACCTCGTCTGTTAATGCCTTCAGCATATCAACAACCTCAGCTTGATTCGGAGCGGAAGACGGAGGCATGGCTTGTCTCGGAGCAGAAGGCGGAGTTGGGGTTTGGGTCGGAGCAGAAGGAGGAGTAGATAATCTTGCTTCCACATCCTGGTTATACATGGCTTCAAACAAGATTCTCTTCCCACCCCGGATACATTGCCTCCAGCTTTCAACCTCAAGATCGTGAGTTTCCTCATCCTCCTCTTCGGTCATTCCAGCCAGCAAACTGCACTCTTCATCCGTGCGTGGAGAGAGGGTACTGAAAATCTCCTGCAAAACAAATCAATCAAAGACTAACTCTTATTAGAAAAATTAGAAATCACAGAGTATAACTTGCTAGTTGTACTAGTTTTACGGAAAATATAGTATAACTAGCAAGTTATACTAGTTATACTACAGAATATACTACATAATCATTAACTAACTGTGGTTTTGTCAAGCAGTTTGTTGATTGTTGGGAAGAAATACCCTCTCATGTTGGGTTGCTGGAAATGGGACCTGCACATCCAAGGACACCTTGGGTCTGCGTCTGGAATTGCCTTTCGGCAATTACGGTACAATGTCGGTATTGACTCAAAAGCCAATAACTACAACCACAAACATATGCGTAAATGTCAGAAAACCACACAATAATTACATATCATAAACTAAGAAATGGAAACTAACCTCGAGAGGAAGTACGAAACTAGGGATAGCCCAAGTTGTACCCGAGACCGTGCCTCCGAAATGGTTCATCGTATGCTCGATCTCGTGGAGCATGTTTTCGAAGGTCCATCTGCCCCAAGGGAACCTGTAGCAGAAATCCAGATCATCCACAACCCTCAATAGGAAGCTATCGATGGGCGTTGCATCTGTTCCGCCCTTGGTCGGCGAGTGGATGATATGGCAGAGGAAGTACATAACTAACATCTTCAGCCGTTTGTCGTCCTGTGTAAGAGGTCCCCAGTTCACCAGGATATCCTCCACATCCTCCTTCCTGACACTCCTCCCCAAGTGCCCCAGATAGTTCCTCTTGAACCTCGTACTTCCAGCAGTTTCCCGAAACGCTGTCGTCTCATACATACGACAGTTTAACCCAGAGATCAGCGCATGCTCTCTAAGCCCATACCGCACCGGGATCCCGTTCACAATAAACCAAACTTCACGTTTGGTCTCTGTCCGAGCGATTCTAAGAAGCAACATCCACATGCCCATGCTCATGTGGTTTTTCTCCATGGGCATGTGGAATATATGCCCGAACTGCGGGTGGTTCTCGAACCACGCCCTCTCCACATCACTCAGTGTAGGCTGCAACCCCTCGAAAAACTCCTTCGTCTGCTTCACATAGCAACGAGTGGAGATCTTGACCTTTTTGGTGTACTCCGTTGGATTGAAGTACATCCCGGTAGGGAGCTGGGCAGTCGGTCCTTCATCCTGAAACACACAAACATATTTTCAGCAATCAACGCCACAGTATAACTACATAGTTGTACTAATTTTACAAAAAATATAATATAACTAGCAAGTTTTACTAGTGTTACGACAGAATATAACTAGCTAGTTGTACTAGTTTTACGAAAAATATAGTATAACTAGCTAGTTATACTTGTATTACGACATAGTATAACTTGCTAGTTCTACTAGTTTTACGAAAAATACAGTATAACTAGCAAGTTATACTAGTTATACGATACAGTATAACTTGCTAGTTCTACTAGTTTTACGAAAAATACAGTATAACTAGCTAGTTATACTAGTTATACTTACTGTTCTGCCTTCGATGAATATGTCATCCATCGGTTCGTCTTCATTGTGTCTTCTCCCACTGCCTCCTGTGCTCGAACCTCCTCTTGTTCTAGCCATCACTGCAAGGCATTATACAAAACATAATCAATTTATGTGTATTTAATTGAGCAAATGATTGATGCTATATAGTTTTCCTTATGACACTCATAAGGAAAAAAAACACAATCCTATATATGTGAGTTTCTCCTTTGTACAATAGATTCCTATGTGATCGGTTATGGACTCTATACAATATTTAAGTACACAAATTATAAACGAAATGGTCTCTTCCACAATTTTTGCATTACAAGGGCGTGTGAGCGGTCCTAAGAAACGAAATGAAATGGATAAAGATGAACTCTTCCAATTTTTACACTCTATACCAAAAACCAACACCCAAATGGATTAAAGCATATGGGAAGAGCAAAGATATGAACTGAAACCTATAAGGAAGGTTTACCTTCGATTGGAGATGAGTTTGGTTGAGATACTAGTGAAATCAAAGGGAGATTCCGAGTAGATTTCCGAAGTTTGGTTGCGAAAATTTGGGAAGTTGTACTAGGTTCAACCAGTTTGCCGAAAAATCAAATGGGAGTTTGAAAATTTTGGAGGTTTGTGAGAGATATAGAGGAAATCGTCCGAGGAAATCGCGAAAAATAAGAGGGAGAGTGGGAGAGGAGTTGAATTCGGGAATTAGGGTTTAGTGGGTCGATTTGGGCGGGTCGATGGGTTTGGGTCGGGTTTTAGGGTTTGGGTCGGGTTAAATTGATTTCGGTCCGGTTTAATTGATTTGGACCCGGTTTACGCGAATTTCCTCTGGTTTATGATAATTTCGCGGGAGTAATGTGGTCAATTTACCATTTATTCAATTTTTTTTTTTTTTTAATTCAATCTATTTTTTGGCTGGGTTTTGAGATTTGTAAGTGAGCCAAGGGTGTTCTCGATACTAATGTCATTAACTCATTATTTCATTAAAAGTTATCAGACAAAAGCTGAAATTTGGTGTTTCGTTACAAGTACACTATACTGTCTTCTTGTAAAGAAAATGTTCATTTGCTTTTATGCTTGTAAGGCAAAGAGAAGTGTAATTAAAAAGACGTATTTGAAGTGGTACATATATCAAATCTGCAAAACCAATTATATTCCCCATGGGAAGGATAAAGCTTTCTCTCTCTCTCTCTCTTTTTCTTTCTCTCCCTTTGAATGAAACCTTCACAATTCCAAATCACATCCTTGGCAAAACAGCTCTGGATCAGTCTGCTTGAACCATGACTGGCTTTCCCCGCCCCATTGAGAATCCTCTAGTCCCGTCAGGCATTCGTGGTCCAGGTGGTTGCTGCTTCACCATGCCTGGTTGCTCCATGTTGTTCATTGGATTGTTTGTAGGTGGTGTCCCAACTTGATGATGATGATGATTTCCACGCCCATTGTGGTTATGGTTGTGATTGTGGTTGTGGTTGTGATTGTTGGTCTGGTTCTGGTTCTGGTGTGGTTGACCTCTTCCTCGTCCCTTTCCCCTCCCTCGGTTACGCCCTTTTCTTTGCCCAATCGCTTTATCATTCCCCTGCTCCTCTCCCTGTTATGTTGTCAAATTAAGAATCATCCATGGAGAACAAAGCCAGACCCAAGAACGTATTTGGTATACTTACCATTGACTGCTCTGGCACAAGTGTATCCCATTCCCCAGAACACTCTTCAATTTGTTTCTCAGTTGGCTGCTGCTCAGATGTTGTAGTATCATCTTCCTCATGTTCTACTTCTGCATCATGTCCTTTTTTTCCTCGTCCTTGGCCTTGTTTTGGTTCCTTTGCCTGCATGATTTCATCTAGCACATAAATGAAGTAGATCTTAACCCAGACCAATGATATTTATTGCCGGAATGCTCTGAACTAGTACGATATATGTACTCTACTCAATAGAGTGAGAAATTACAGGTAACCACAATGTGTTTGTCAATTTTAAAGCACATACCTGATGTTTTAGCATCAACCGGATCTTAAGACCGCTCCTCCAATTCCCCGCATCATTTAATTTGGCAACCTGTACAGGTAAGGTAACATGCCTGCAGTTAATCACACCAGCACATAAGAGTATCAACACGTATATAGTCTGAAAATTAAGTAATGGGAGGCTTTACTGCTTTCTCGGCCAGATCAACCATCTCATACTCAACAAAAGCATGGACCTACAAGAACATGTAAAAGAGACATCAATACTGCGGCCAGTTAATCCAAAACAAAACGCAAAAACAAAACCACATGGTTACATCTAGTTACCTTGTTACTGAAAAGTGTACCATCGCTTTTGGCTGATCTCGCTGCTGGTGGGACACCACCCCCAGTGTTCTGTGGCTGGCAGGTACGGATGTTCTTCACACTGACAAAACACTCACTCGTATAAAAAAGAAGTACAAGCTAGGTTTTATAACATCATCAGACCATGGTGTACCTTCCAATAGTTGAGAATATCTTCATCAGATTTTGGTAGCAATGATCCTCAGGTAGATTCTCAGCAATAATAATACGAGACTGGAAATTACATGTCATTAGAAATCAACACATAATCATTTATTCATAACTTTAACATCAGTCTACAAAAAAAGCACCTGAAGCTCTTCTATAGCAGACTCGGTAATTGGATTTATGCGTCTCACTTTCTTTGCATCTTCACTAACAACCTGTAGGTAATACAAAAGCTTAGAACACCAAATCACTTAAAAATAATTGACCAAGATAAACACAAATTAAAACAAACAACTCACAAGCTTTGCTGAGTTTTGCAGTGCTGCGGCAAGCTGAGAATTACTGCTGATGACAGCTTTAATTTTCTTGAAAGATGCAACAACATTTATTGGCACTGAAATCACATAATACCCATAGCAAAAAGATTATATTTTTATGCAAATTAAGCTCACGAGGGAGCAAGAGAACAAAAGGCTTCGAAAAGTAAACAGATTTAGCAACAGACATCGTACCATATCCTTCAGGATCCTTCGTAATGAATCTCATCAAATGATCAGTGGTCGCCAAGTTCAAGTCGCTGAAATAGTATTCAACCTGCCAGTGATTTGAGCTATCAAGAACTTCGAAACAAAAAAAAACTTGGATAGATTCATGTCGGAACTAAGAAAACAAGATCAGCAGCAAAAACGAATCTCGGAAGAGTATCATGTCTGTATCTAACTAGAATTCGAACATGAAAGAGACTGAAAGCTCACCTGGTTAACTATCTTTTGAATAGTATCTTCAGATAAACCAGTTTTTGAATCAATAGAAACTCCAGTTTCCATCGCTTGATCGTTCTTAGATTCTCTCTTATGATCTCTCCGGTCGTTCTTCTTAGCAACCAAGTCCGGTTCCTGCTCACCACCACGTTGCTGATACTCTTGATGGGCACCGTGATTCCTCACCGGGACATATTGCTGATTCTGATGACGATTGTGATGATGATGGAAGCGATGATGTGGATGGTGATTTTGAACAGGAACCAATTGAGGCTGAATTGGAGCAGGACCCAGAACTGGAACATTGAATGGAGGCTGATGATGGTACATATGAAGCATACCGTGAGGTGGAGGAGGCGGGATAATCATCCTCGGAGTTTGCGGCAGTGGAGGAGTAGTTCGACCAGGAACGAACTCAGGAGCTCCGGCGTTAAGTCGACTTGAAGAAAGAGACCTTAAAAGCGACGGATCTGAGGTCTCTCTCTCTCTC
>JAKUCM010004816.1:0-66786 GCA_023374145.1 Lepidium sativum | reverse complement strand
AGTTAAAAGATTTCCAAAAATACAATTTCACTAATCTCGCAACTCTTTATTTGCTATTTAATAAAATATTTAATTAATTAAAAATAATAATTTTAATTATAAATAGTGATTGATAAGTGATATTGGTAAAATAACATTTAATTTAGTGGCAGGTGGTAAATCTAATAAAGGCAGGCGTACCTGTATATTCAGAGATCGAGTCCAGCCATCTACACTATTAGAAATTTTCCCTATTGAGTTGGTTAATTGTGGCCATATTGAGAAAAAAGTGACATTGATATAGTGAAATGCGGTGAGTCCACTAAAAAGATATAATAACACACTACCAGAGATCGAGTCCTACTGTCTACATTATATATCAGATGTGATCTAATGTTGGTAAAAATAACAAAAATAATGATTGTTAAATATAAATAATAATTTTTGGATACATATAAGTTCGAGTTTGACTTTCTTATATATAAAGATTTGGACTTTTTTTGGTTTATTTCGATTTAGTTCAGAATTTTTTAATTGGGATAAATTATAATTCTAATTGTTTTGACCATATTTATTACAAAACTGATGAAATTGTCACTGAAAGTAAAATAATGCTATTCCATTCTAATTAAGGAGTGCTTATTGTGGAAAAATATATTACGTTAGTGTTTCTTATTGAGTATGTATGCCTATATATACCTATAAAATGCTAAAACCACATAAGTTGGTATTAAGAAGAAAAATGGCCAACAAATGGACAGTGGTAATTATGATTTTCGTTTTGGTAGTGGTGGCTGCCATTGGAGGAGAAGCTGCAGATCTTTCATGTGAAGAAAAATGTGAAATCACCTGCAAAGATTCGAAGTTCCATCAAATTTGCTTAGATCGATGTTTGAAAAGTTGTAAAGATCAATCTCACACAAATACAAAAAGTAATCTCTCTTTTTTCTCTTTAGACTAGAGGAATGAAGATAATGAGAGGTTAAATATCACTTCGAATGTTGTCATGATGTAATCTTACTTTTCTTTTCTATTTGTGAAAGAAAATCTTCAATAAGATGATTAATACAGGTTTTTTATGTTCACGTGAAAATGTGGATGAACAAACACTTGATAACCGTGTGGATTTGTTGTTCATGGAATCAACAGAAAGTAACAAATATTCATCTATTTATAGAGATAACTTTCATCAAATGTGATCAGGTGAAATATGATAATGATGCTTTTCTATACTCAATTACATATGTAAAAGAAAGAAAATCTAAATAAATTAAAAATAATATTTATAGTAAGAGATGGGAGAACAAAGTATTATGATGGTTGATCATATCAACGAAATCTTTTGGAGAAACATATTTTCATTTTTGGATCTGCAAAACCAGTGAGCTTTTGTAATAACTCTTTCGAAGAGAGTACTTGATCCTCTTCTTCCTCCATGTGAATCATTGCATTAGTTCTTCCCATGTCTCTGAGCAATCTGAGAAACTGTGGATCCTCTAGTGTTTCTCTCAAGTCCATATTTACTTCCTCTGCAGTTACGCCACCTGCAGATATCATCATCGTCATCGTTTTCCGTATAGTTGAGAGAGTGAATAACATATTCTGTGTTATTGTTGATGAACGAGAATTCAGGATTTTGAGCTTGTCAGAGTAAGACTGCAGGAGAACCATGTTGGCCAAAGAGAACAGTGACATGAAGATGAAGAAGTCATTCAAATTCATTCCTGTAGAGGACAGAAGTGAAGGGGTCAAAATAGGGATGTTCATGGTCAGAGATCAGTCTCAAATTTATATACATTCATGAAATACATTCGGTCTACTTAAAGATTTATTTGTTCATATTTGGTTCTCAAACACATAGCTACAGCCTCTGGCATTAAGTTCCTCATCAATATTCATTTTTTTAATTTGAATGTTTTCAGATAAATAACTAGAAGGACATGTCGAGGGCCAACTATCACTCAGATTAGGAAAAGGAGATAAACCACTAAAGGCAAGCGTACTTGTGCATTCAGAGATCGAGTCCCGCCATCTACACTATTAGAAACTTGGCTAATTGTGACACAATGTTGAAATAAAAATAAGTGACATTGATATAATGAAATGCGGTGAGTCCACTAAAAAGATATAATATCACACTATCAGAGATCGAGTCCTACTGCTTACATTATATATCAGATGTGATCTAATGTTGGTAAAAATAACAAAAATAATGATTGTTAAATATAAATAATAATTTTTGGATACATATAAGTTCGAATTTGACTTTCTTATATATAAAGATTTGGACTTTTTTTGGTTTATTTCGATTTATTTCAGAATTTTTTAATTGGGATAAATTATAATTCTAATTGTTTTGACCCTATTTATTACAAAACTGATGAAATTGTCACTGAAAGTAAAATAATGCTATTCCATTCTAATTAAGGAGTGCTTATTGTGGAGAAATTCTCGACATGCGGTACGAAACTCGATGTACCACGGTACGGTGAATCTTGGACTGCGATACCTAGTTCCTCGGCTTGCGGTACAGGAGATCTTCCCGTTGACTTTCCGTTAACTTTTCCAAAACTTTATTTGATTCTTCTTGATCAATATACATTGTGGATTGAAGAGAGAGGGGCCAAGATATCACGTCGTAAAGGACTTAATAGCTATTCCCAAAAATTGTGATCTCTTCACTACAAATGAATCTGAGTAACCCACACAAAAAAATTCTGTTTTAGATGGATCCATATCCAGACCATGAAATTTCTCAATGATGATGACAATACCAGAGAAAGAAGACATCGACCCATCTGAAAATACATATAGGTTATCAACAAAGGAAATGTGCAAGAGCCTTGGTGTATAACAAAAAGGATGAACTTTAAAGGTGCCATTAGACAGTCCCCTATCCAATATCTTAGACATTAATTCATTATCATAATAAATAGGTATAGAGGGATGGCATCGCCTTTCCTAAGTCAGTTTTCCCCGGAGAATCTCGAAGTTGTTATACATTCTTTAGTGTAATTTAGGAAAACTGGTGGGAATTTTTGAGCTGCAAGCTGATGTTCTTCATATTTTGTCGGTTTTGAGCTCATTATTACGGTTCTATTTGGGAAATTCGTCTATTTTTTATTGAGATTTCAGGTCAAAAACGTTCAGAGTTGGAATCATGTTTAAAGGTGGACTTTGAAGAGGTTTGAAACATTTTCTGGCATTCTCCATGAAAGGAAGGACTGATCGATCTACCAAGGATCGATCGATCAATGATCTAACAAGGATTATGCGCACGACCTGAAGAACGACTTGGTCTCTGAGAAGATCGACTCAACATCCAAAGATCGATCGATCAACCAAGAATCGATCTATCGATGCCTTTCGCAGAAACCTAATTTTGCGATTTTTCAGCTCTTGTTTTGGGCCCTATAAATACTCTTTTCCTATTTTATTTTGAGAGCCGTCTTTGAGTTGTGAGAGACAAATTTTACAGAAGTTTTAAGAGTTTGTAAGCTAGGAAGAAGATCTCTTCATACTTGAGAAGAATTTCTAAATCCTCTTACTCTTTGTTAATGCAATTTCAGTTTCAGTTCATCATGATTTGCTTGATTTATTGTTCTATGTCTGAGTAGATCTTGGATCGGATCTAGGGATTCTAGGGTTTTAGAATTCACTGTAGGGGAACAAATAGGATTGATGAATAGATGATTCACCTTCTAATACTCGAGTTTAATGCATAGATTAGCCTGATCACCTAGTCGATGATTTTAGGTTGTTAACTTTCCAGAAGATCGTTAAGAACTAGATATATTAGAAGAGCAATTCTTTCACTACCAACGAGAGTTGATGCTAGGTTGGGTTGCGGGTAATTGAACCTAAGCAATAAAGCCTACTTGTAATCTGAAACCAATGAGAGTTATGACCTTTAGGTTATTAATAGAGGGGTAGATTCAACGAGAGTTGGTTTTCCTTTATTTATGTTCAAGCCAAGAATAAGATCAGAGTAGTTCCTGAATAGTTTCCCTGACAAGAATTCTAACTCCTGAATGAATACCCGACATCCAATTGCTTTAGTTATTTGATTACATTCGCGTCAAAGTTGTTAGAATTCACTTCTCTAATTTTGATTGATATAGCTTGCGATTTAATAGAAGTTGAGAGTGTAACATGGTTCTCTGAGGAATTCGACCCTATAAGTACTATTACGTTTGATGTGCACTTGCAGTAGAATATAGGGTTAAAACTCGTAGTATCAAGTTTTTGGCGCCGTTATTGGGGAGCCAATAGTTGCCTTTTGATTATCTGTTTACAGTTTCAAGTATATATCGTTACTTACGTTTTTCTTTTTGTTTGTTTTTGTTCTTTTCCAGGTGTACGACCAGTAGTCAAGGTTCAGAAAACCTATTCAACTTGGATAATCAAGAGCTTGCGAGAGTTGAAAGAGAAAACCGAAGAGCCAGAAATATGAATCCTCCAGGAAATCAAGCACATGAGCCGCAGGATATGGCTCCAATGGTGCAACAGTTGCACGAGAGCCTGTGCAACGTAGAGCGATAGGCGACATGGACACTCCACACACTCACTATTGCAATCGCTCAGATATTCGACCTCCTACTATTGAGAGGAATGATTATGAGATCAAACCTCAGCTCATTGGGTTAGTTAAGCAGTATGTCTTGAATGGACTTCCAGGGGAGAATCCTATGGATCACATAGAGAACCACTAGCTCTAATGGTGTACCTGCTGATTATGTGAAGTGTAAGCTCTTCCATCATTCACTCTCAGACAGAGCTTCTAGATGGTTACGTTCACTACCTCCAGGATTACTCACCACATGGGCTCAGGTTCGAGCAGCGTTTCTTGATCAGTTCTACACAAAATCCAAGACTATAGCTCTCAGGAGCAAGATTTTATTGTTTCAGCAACAATCTGGGGAATCTCTGAATGAAGCATGGGAACGTTTCAAGGAGTACCATCGAGATTTTCCACACCATGGATACTCAGATGAGCAACTTCTCAACACTTTTTCTACAGTGGAATCGAGTGGGAGTACAAGAATTCCCTGAATGCTGCCAGCAATGGGGACTTCATGACCAACACAAGGGATGAAGCCTTCACTCTGATCAACAACCTAGCTGCAAGTTCTGGTAGTCATTGTCCGGAATATGATCGGACTAGGAAGGTAAACAGTGTGGAGATTCATAGGATAATGACATTGGTGAGAAGTTGGATATCCTGATCCGAGCGAATCAGGGTAATCAGAGGAGTGTGAATCAGGTTGAGGACAACAGAGAAGTGGCTCAGGTTCGATATGCTTCGGCTGGTTCTGAAAACCAAAGGGAGGTCGACTAGGTTCACTGGCAGAACAGGGAACAACACCCGAACTATATTTCCTACTGGAGCACTAACGTCGAGAACCCTCGAGATGTTACTTTTACAGCACCCACACTACCTCAAGGGTCACCTTTTCAGGGAAAACCATTCGTCCAGAACTCAGGCCAGAAATGGAACAATCAGAAGCCGTTTGTTCCAAACACAGGAGGGAGCCACTGGCAAAGACCGTACAAGCCTTATGTACCACCGCCAATGCAGCAACAACCTCCAGCAGCACCTTCAGGAACGTCGAACGAAGAAATTAAGGCCCTGATTCAGTAACTCGCTGTTGAGCAACAAAAGAATACCAGGGAGCGTAATGCTAAGATGGATAACATCTACAATGACCTGAATGGAAAGTTTAAGTCATTTTCTATGCACATCAAGAAGCTATGACCTGAAGATAGCCCTCACATTGATACTTGTGGAGTCTACACGGTCAAGGAAATAGGCCGCGACGAAACTGTTGCATTGCTGGATGCCTCAGGAAGGACAATACATAAGAAAGATGAACAGTTGAAGAAGTTCATCATTGAGGAGATCAGTGTCCGAGGTGTGAGCAAACCTTACTGAAGCAGTTCTGCCATCTGAATAGCATTCGAGTCAAGCTAATGACTATAAAAAAGTGCTGAATAGGAGGCAACCCACTAGATGATCGATCAATCAAACGCACACAGTAGGTTGCGCACGATCCAAAGCACGACCAAGCACACAGGATTGATCGAGCAGGAATACCGCATGATCCAGAGCACGACATAAAAAAAAGTCGGATCGATCGAGTCATTTAAAGAAGAACTTGCGCAAGATCCACTGCCCGACCGAGTAGGTAAGGAACGATCGTTCTATGCTCGCAAGAGCACAGATCGATTAATCAACATAGGGATCGATCGATCATTAACCCAGATGGTTTGACCATCAACCTCTAATCCTAGGAAACCTACAAAAAAGGTCTGAGTATCTTCAAATATGCAGCGCGGTCAGTCATCGCGACAGTACGACGATGTGCCTGGACGAGGTCAACTTGGTGATTGTTTTCCGTGGCCGAGACCGGAACAGACGTACTTTGTGGATAGTGTGGCTAACAGGGATGCCCCCTCTCTTGTCAGAACTACAACAGCTACAAGGATAGAACTGAGGGAGACAGTTGGAAGAGCTTTCACGACAGCTTCTATGATTAACTCCTGACAAACACGTTGATCCAAACAAAATTCATTTGCCCGAGACACTGCATAGGATGGGCATTCTAGAAGACGTTATTCAGCTGATGGATAATCTTGGTCTGACCAAGTTCTGCTACGAGGCTTATCCACTGTATCTGGAGGTCTTCCGGCAGTTCCTGGCGATATGTGATCTACATGCATGCACCGATCCCCACAGTCCAGTTTATGCATAATACCTCATGTACCGGTATAGAGGAGCCCTTTATACGATTACAATTCAGGAGTTTTGCCAGATTTACGGATTTGATCAATATGCAGTTGGGAAGAAACCCTCAAGGAACTCTCCTCTAAAGAATGAGCTGTGGTATTTATTGTCAGGTGACGGGTATCGGGGTAAGGCTTCAAAGCTCACTCACATCAGGAATCCGGTCATTAGGATAGTCACCAAGCACATCGGGTCGATAATTCTGGCAAATGAGGAGTCAGGCAGTGTAACCAAATCTCAGCTGGAGTATTTGCACGACGCCATCTCTCCTCTGGTACCAGATCTGTACCAAGATCCTACTCTCGCTGCAAGACCTCCTTTGAACATCAACTGGGGCTATCTTTTTGTCAATGAGTTGATCAGGCGCAGATACAGAGGTGACCCATAGAAGGGAGTCGTTGAGCCAATTGGTAGTATCTTGACGCCGATCTTCATGTTCCATGGGTTAGATCTCGGGCAGATAGAGGCTGTGCAGAGGATTGATTTGATCGATACAGCTGCCTTGGCCAGATTTGGGTAGTTTTTGGAGAAGAAGCAGTGGACCTTCTTTGATGACACACCCAAATGATGTATGTCACCCTCCCAGCTCTTCACATCACTTCAGTTAGCTGCAGAGAGAACGTGGAGTTCCGGCATGATTTGTCGCATCCCCAGATCTCCGGTAAGCTCAAAGAGAAGGAAACCGCACCACGTGCTCGATCTAGGAGAGCTGGAGCTTCCACCTCTGCTCAGTTTGTACCTCCAGCATCAGCCGCTCAACCTTCTGGCTTTCTGCTTCCTGAGTTTCCTAAGGAGGAACTCAGATTGCCTCATTACTCACCGGACTTCACGGATCAGCAGTTCAGAAAGTGGCAGGTCGAGAACAAGAGGAGGAAGAGGTCGATTCAGCGGACCATTTGGAATGTTTTGAGGAGGATCCCAGCGTCTCTTTGTATGAGCGCACCTGAAGCCGATCGTGATGAGCATGCCTCCATGCCTACCGCACCTACTCACCGACCGGATGTTGCTGAACATCGGTCTGATGATGATGAAGATGATCAACCAATAGATTAGCGCGTTCCTCACCGCCGCAGAGCACCAGGCGACCGCTACAGCGAGAGCCCTGGGTAGCTTCTTCGCTACTTCCAACTTTTGTTTCAGTTTATTTTCACTTTACTTAAGACTATTTCTTTTTGCTTACTTTTATTTCTTATGCGTTGTTATGTCTTCCTTTTGGTTTATTTTTACACCGGGACGGTGTAAAGTAAGTATGGGGGAGAACACTTATTGACTAACGCGTTTTTCTGTTTTGTGACTTTTCATTCTAGATTTTTCAGACTATTTTCTTCTTTTATTTATGTATTTTTGAGCTTTTGAGACTGACATCAGATTACTTGATTTTCTATTTTCTCAGCATTATCCTGAACTTAGTATCACTTGTTTTGCATTTGTCAGGAATCAATTAGACTATTGGAAAACCTAGAGACAAAGCAACACTCAGTTTCAGAGCACATTCATCTCAACTTTCAGGGGATTTCATGCTGATTTCACACCTAACCTGTCTTAATCCTCTCGTCAAGGGAATTGGTAATACATCAGGTATGTTCTTTCTCTTTACTCAATGAAAGATGTTCCTTGTAAGTTTGATTTTATGTCTCTCTTCATCATGTTCAGGCATTTTGAGCCAAAAATTATGATGGTCGATATAAGTTTTTGCATTAAGTTAGCCTAAGGTAAAAGTTTTCCAATGACACTGCAAATTTTTTAAGTGAATTAGACGTCTCTGAGGATACATCCAATGACGTGATCTTTTTCACTTTACTAATTAGCTTACTGAAGGAAACTCCGAAGAAGCAACTTACTGGTAAGAATTGGTCTTATGAAAAAAGAGAGATGGAATCAGATTGAAGGTAGTCTAGAGAGTAGAAGTAGGAACTCTTCGCCTTTTGATCGATATTCCCTCGAATGAGACTGCACTTAGATTTATTAGGGAGTCACTATGAGAATTATGATTGTTTGTTTTGAGTTGTGATACCAGATTGTTATGTTTGCTAAGTCTGGGGGGAAGTACAAGGTTGTTATGATCTTCCTACAGTCTATCTTTCTTTAATTGAGGACAAGCAAGAAGCTAAGTCTGGGGGAATTGATGTTCCTCATATTTTGTCGGTTTTGAGCTCATTATTACGGTTATATTGGGGAAATTCGTCTATGTTTTATTAAGATTTCAGGTCAAAAACGTTCAGAGATGGAATCATGTTTGAAGGTGGACTTTGGAGAGGTTTGAAACATTTTCCGGCATTCTCCATGAAATGAAGGACCGATCGATCTACCAAGGATCGATCGATCAATGATCTAACAAGGATTATGCGCACGATCTGAATAATGACTTGGTCTCTGAGAAGATCGACTCAACATCCAAAGATCGATCGATCAACCAAGGATCAATCGATCGATGCCTTTCACAGAAACCTAATTTTGTGATTTTTCAGCTCTTGTTTTGGGTCCTATAAATACTCTTTTCCCATTTTATTTTGAGAGCCGTCTTTGAGTTGTGAGAGACGAATTTTACAGAAGTTTTAAGAGTTTGTTAGTTAGGAAGAAGATATCTTCATACTTGAGAAGAATTTCTAAATCTTCTTTCTCTTTGTTAATGCAATTTCACTTTCAGTTCATCATGATTTGCTTGATTTATTGTTCTATGTCTAAGTAGATATTAGATCGGATCTAGGGATTCTAGGGTTTTAGAATTCACGGTTGGAGAACAAATAGGATTGATGAATAGATGATTTTCCTTCTAATACTCGAGTTTAATGCATATATTAGCCTGATCACCTAGTCGATGATTTTAGGTTGTTAACTTTCCAGAAGATCGTTAAGAACTAAAACTAGATTAGAAGAGCAATTCCTTCACTACCAACAAGATTTGATGCTAGGTTGGGTTGTGGGTAATTGAACCTAAGCAATAAAGCCTACTTGTAATCTGAAACCAACGAGAGTTAAGACGTTTAGGTTATTAATAAGTAGATTCAACGAGAGTTGGTTTACCTTTATTTATGTTCAAGCCGAGAATAAGATCAGAGTAGTTTCTGAATAGTTTCCCTGATAAGAATTCTAACTCCTGAATGAATACCCGACATCCGATTGCTTTAGTTATTTGATTACATTCGCGTCAAAGTTGTTATAATTCACTTCTCTAATATCGATTGATATAACTTGCGATTTAATAAAAGTTGAGAGTGTAACATGGTTCTCTGAGGAATTGGACCCCTAAGTACTATTATGTTTGCTGTGCACTTGCATTAGGATATAGGGTTAAAACTCGTAGTATCACAAGCACCTTTATAACTAGATCCCAACAAACTGTATCAAAAGCTTTATGGATATCAACCTTCAAGAAAGCACTCTTAGGCGATGAGGCCTTGTTGTAAAAGTGACAGTGAGCTTCATCGTCAGTGTTGAAGCTTCCTTGGCCAATTTCCTTGGAGGTCTCGACAGATCTCGAGCTTCTTGGTGTTCTCTTTGTTTACGAACGAGGTTTGCTTGTTATCGTTCTTTTTCCTTTTTATGAAGTTCAAGTTTTAGTGTAACTAAGCTTCTAGCTTAATCTTGACTTGTTTGGTCCTTGTCTGGTTAGTCCGTGTAAAGTTTAGCTAGTCCCTTGGATAAGATTTGGTTTATTGCTACCATTGGTTATTCAGTGATCGTTCTCGCCAGTTTCTATTGAATGCTTTGCTCGTTTAACTTTAGCTTTTTCAGGTTGAGGTTTGGTTGACTCTTTATCTGTTCGCTCAAGACACGATTGAGGTTTGCTCATTAATCAGCTTTATAGAGGTGTTCTTTGGTCGGCAGTGTTTTTTGACCTCACCATTTTTGGAAGAAGAGTACTTTATTTCCTTTTTCCTTGTCTATCTTTATGTTTGTCTTGGTCTAGTCTTCAGCTACGTTTGGCTTCTTTCTATGGCTTCATGCAGTCTTGGCTCTGCTTCTTTTCTCTCTGGTTTAGTAGTTGGCTCGTTATTTATGAGGTTCAATATCTCGCCATGGAAGTCTTCACCATCAGTCCAAGTTTTTTCTGGTCTCTGATGATTTCGATCGTCGGCCTCAGGTTAGCAGGTTCTTATCTTTATGTGTCCTGATATAATTTTTTCACGATTCTGTTTAACTTTTCTTATTTGGGCCTAGTCAGAGAAAAAGCTAGTGCTTGAATTATTTATTCTTTTTTCTTCTTATTAATAACATGCATGTAAAATTGTTTTTTTTTGTCAATGTTGACTTTACTTAAAGAAATGATGGATTACATCAAATATTACATGAAACCTGAAAATATAAGCTTAACTTCTAAATCAACGAATGAGGGAATCGGTTTTAAGATTCATATAATGAGGAATTGCATGAAGAGAGACAAGTAAAAGATTTCTTCAATTGGAAAAATCTTCTAGGTAAGTGGAGAAAGCAAGCTATTCTTCAGGGTTAAACACCATCTTCAAAGCGTTTGAGCAATTTGTAGCCAGATTTATCTCTTGAATGTCAAGAGAAAGGAGACACTACATTTCCCATAACATTGCTTCAACTTATGAGTACAACACGGATGACAACTCGGGATCAACCTTCCACCTTTTCAAACACTTCCCACTAAATCCGAAAAACAAAATCATCCAATACAAGAGAAAATATTTGAAGTGCACCATTCTCCATCCACAAAATAACAGTAGTCAATAAACACCGGATTTGATGTTGTAGGACGGGCTGCTTCTCTACAACACATGGATGTGTCCACAATATCGATATGAAAGGTATGCTCCGGTTTTTTATTAGTCTGAAACCACTCTGATACCTCTTCTTCCGCTCATTTTACACTAAAGTTTTTATCAAAATTCGTGAACACTTTTTCATTTCATGTTTTCCAAATATGCCATAAGACTCATCACATAAACTTATTTTAAAATCAAAATTTTTTCCTTAACTTTATCATATATCTTAATTGTTAAATGCTAATTATTTGTAGTTTAATAAATAAAAATAATTATTATTTTAGTTAAAAGATTTCCAAAAATACAATTTCACTAATCTCGCAACTCTTTATTTGCTATTTAATAAAATATTTAATTAATTAAAAATAATAATTTTAATTATAAATAGTGATTGATAAGTGATATTGGTAAAATAACATTTAATTTAGTGGCAGGTGGTAAATCTAATAAAGGCAGGCGTACCTGTATATTCAGAGATCGAGTCCAGCCATCTACACTATTAGAAATTTTCCCTATTGAGTTGGTTAATTGTGGCCATATTGAGAAAAAAGTGACATTGATATAGTGAAATGCGGTGAGTCCACTAAAAAGATATAATAACACACTACCAGAGATCGAGTCCTACTGTCTACATTATATATCAGATGTGATCTAATGTTGGTAAAAATAACAAAAATAATGATTGTTAAATATAAATAATAATTTTTGGATACATATAAGTTCGAGTTTGACTTTCTTATATATAAAGATTTGGACTTTTTTTGGTTTATTTCGATTTAGTTCAGAATTTTTTAATTGGGATAAATTATAATTCTAATTGTTTTGACCATATTTATTACAAAACTGATGAAATTGTAACTGAAAGTAAAATAATGCTATTCCATTCTAATTAAGGAGTGCTTATTGTGGAAAAATATATTACGTTAGTGTTTCTTATTGAGTATGTATGCCTATATATACCTATAAAATGCTAAAACCACATAAGTTGGTATTAAGAAGAAAAATGGCCAACAAATGGACAGTGGTAATTATGATTTTCGTTTTGGTAGTGGTGGCTGCCATTGGAGGAGAAGCTGCAGATCTTTCATGTGAAGAAAAATGTGAAATCACCTGCAAAGATTCGAAGTTCCATCAAATTTGCTTAGATCGATGTTTGAAAAGTTGTAAAGATCAATCTCACACAAATACAAAAAGTAATCTCTCTTTTTTCTCTTTAGACTAGAGGAATGAAGATAATGAGAGGTTAAATATCACTTCGAATGTTGTCATGATGTAATCTTACTTTTCTTTTCTATTTGTGAAAGAAAATCTTCAATAAGATGATTAATACAGGTTTTTTATGTTCACGTGAAAATGTGGATGAACAAACACTTGATAACCGTGTGGATTTGTTGTTCATGGAATCAACAGAAAGTAACAAATATTCATCTATTTATAGAGATAACTTTCATCAAATGTGATCAGGTGAAATATGATAATGATGCTTTTCTATACTCAATTACATATGTAAAAGAAAGAAAATCTAAATAAATTAAAAATAATATTTATAGTAAGAGATGGGAGAACAAAGTATTATGATGGTTGATCATATCAACGAAATCTTTTGGAGAAACATATTTTCATTTTTGGATCTGCAAAACCAGTGAGCTTTTGTAATAACTCTTTCGAAGAGAGTACTTGATCCTCTTCTTCCTCCATGTGAATCATTGCATTAGTTCTTCCCATGTCTCTGAGCAATCTGAGAAACTGTGGATCCTCTAGTGTTTCTCTCAAGTCCATATTTACTTCCTCTGCAGTTACGCCACCTGCAGATATCATCATCGTCATCGTTTTCCGTATAGTTGAGAGAGTGAATAACATATTCTGTGTTATTGTTGATGAACGAGAATTCAGGATTTTGAGCTTGTCAGAGTAAGACTGCAGGAGAACCATGTTGGCCAAAGAGAACAGTGACATGAAGATGAAGAAGTCATTCAAATTCATTCCTGTAGAGGACAGAAGTGAAGGGGTCAAAATACGAATGTTCATATTGGAAATTGATCTCTCTATTGTTTAGGATCGGACAACAACAAACGTTAGTTTGTTTCTCTCTCACAAAATCAGATCTCTTTGTATCTTCTTCTTCAACGATACTCTGTTTTTGTGTTTCACGTTTCTGGTTTTTTAATCAACCAATCAGTATGATTTATTAATTACCAACAAGGGTATATATATTTTACAACATACCTATTCACTAAAGGTTATGTCTTCTAAAAGACATCCTTAAACCTAAAGACACAAACTTACAAACAAACACAACCATTCGATTGTACCTATTCATACACACCTATTTGATTACATGAATCTTATAGTTTATACGAAACCCTAAAGTTGTTTAATTATACGATGAAGACTTGATCATATTCTAACACTCCTCCTTGATTATGGCTTCATCGTGACTCCTAGTTCTTCTCTTAAAGCTTCAAATCGTGATGTGCTTAAGGGTTTGGTTAGAATGTCTGCGACTTGAAACTCTCCTGGACAATGCTCAAGTTTGATCTTTCCTTCTTGCTCAGCTTCTCTTACAAAGTGATATTTGATGTCGATATGCTTTGTTCGACGATGTTGAACTGGATTCTTTCCTATAGCAATCGCAGATTGAATATCACATAGAATACGAGTACCTTTTTCAGTCTTGAATCCGAGTTCATTCACTAAGCGTTGCTGCCATATTGCTTGATTTACTGCAGAGCAAATTGCAATGTACTCGGCCTCAGCAGTTGATTGAGCCACCGTCTTTTGTTTGCTTGAATTCTAACAGCAAGCACCTGATCCTATTGTAAAAACATAGTCGCTTGTGCTTTTCTTGTCTTCAACTGAACCTCACCAATCACTATCAGAGAACCCTACCAATTCTGGTTCTTCTACTTGTTTGAATTGAATGCCATAGTTCAAACTACCTTTAATGTACCTTAGCACTCGCTTTGCTTCTTGATAATGTTGCATCATTGGAGCAGACATGTAACGAGACAAATATGAAATTGCATACATAATGTCTGGTCGTGAAGCACAAAGATATAGCAAACCTCTGATCATGCTTCTATACTTTGTAACATCTTCAAGTTTCTCCTTTAAAACTTCTTTTCTTTTGTCATTCGGTGTTAAAGGTGTTGATAACATCTTGCAGTCTTGCATTCCAAATTTCTTCATAAGCTTCTTGGCATAATTTTCTTGTGATAAGAATAAGCCACTTTCGGTTTGACTTACTTCCATGCCAAGGAAGAAACTTAGTTCTCCTAAATCGGTCATCTCAAACTCATTCTTCATTTTTCCTTTGAAGTCTTCGATTTCTTCCAAGTTGCTTCCTGTGATTATAATGTCATCGACATACAAACTAACCACCAAGATTTCATTTGTACCTCTCTTTACATAGAGTGCTGCATCGTTGATGCTTTTTTTGAATCCATGTTCGATGAAGTATCCATCAATCCGACCATACCATGCTCTAGGCGCCTGTTTTAAGCCGTATAGTGCTTTGTGGAGTTTAGGAACTTTATCTTTGTTTCCTTCTTCTATAAATCCGGGAGGTTGTTTTATGTAGACCTCCTACTCTAACTCGCCATTTAGGAATGCAGACTTTACATCCATTTGGTAAAGTTTCCATCTGTTTTGAACAGCAATAGCCATAATAGTTTTTAACGTATCATACCTTGAAACTGGTGCAAATGTTTCAAGATAGTCCACTCCATATTCTTGTGTGAATCCTCTGGCCACCAATATTGCTTTGTGTTTAATGGCCTATCCACTTGCATTAGTCTTCAAACGAAATATCCATTTGACACTAATCACATTTTTGTCATTCGGTCTTTCAACAACACTCCATGTTTTGTTTTTCTCTATCATACGCAGTTCCTCCTCCATGGCTTTTAACCATTCTTTATCTTGTAATGCTTCTTCTAAGGCGTCTGGTTCTTCAGCAATCATCATGCATACCTCATGGATAAGCGCCTCCTCTTTAACTTCAGTTGTTATTCCCATTAAATAGTTGATTGATCGAAATCCTCTTGGACCAACTGATTCTTCTCCTCCTTGAATATGACCTTGATTCGTATTTGAGATTTGAAGTTGATTAAAAGCATTACTTACTTGGTCAATTTGATCATTTAGATCATCTCCCCTTCCGTGTTCTCGTGTGTTTATTTTGACATGAGATATGATAGTTTTTTCTTCGATTTTCCTATCATTTCTCCATGTCTTCTTCTCACAAAAGGTAACGTCTCTTGAAACTTCAATGTTCTCTTCATTTACCAAATACACACGATATCCTTTTGACTCGTTGCTGTAACCTACAAATATCCCTTGTTTAGCCTTTGTGTCTAGCTTTTTCCTCTTTTCATCCGGTATGTGTATGTAACAAACACATCCGAAAACTTTCAAGTGTTCAACACTTGGTTTCTTTCCACTCCATATCTCCAATGGTGTAACTCCTTTCTCAAATGACTTTGATGGCAATCAGTTTTGCAAATATGTTGATGTTGCTATTGCTTCAGCCCAAAACTTATTCGGTAAGTTTTTCTCCTTAAGCATCGATCTTGCCATCTCTACAAGTGTCCTGTTTTTCCTTTCAGCAATACCATTTTGTTGTGGAGAATAAGGAGTTGTTACCTCATGATGTATGCCACTCTCTTGACATAACTTCTTGAATTCATTTGAAAAATATTCTCCTCCTCCATCGGTTCTTAGTCTTTTTATCTTCTTCTCCGATTGATTCTCCACAAATGGTTTGAAGAACTTGAACTTTGACAGCACTTCACTTTTATTTCTCATGAAGTAGACCCATGCCATCTTAGAGTAATCATCAATGAATGTAAGGAAATACTTACTTGAGTTCAGTGATTCATTTTGCATTGGACCACACACATCCGAATGAACAAGTTCTAGTGTTTGACTTGTTTTGCTTTGCGATTCCTTAGGCAAGCTTTTCCTTGATTGCTTTCCCATCTCACATGATTCACATATATCTCTTTCTACTGCAAACTTTGGAAGATCTTCTACTGTCTTCATCTTCTCCATTTGCTCCATCTTGTCATAGTTTACATGACCCAATCGCTTATGCCATAAACTCGGTTTCTCTTGTTTTTCTTTGCATGCTACATACGTTTCTTCACTTGATCTTTTCAACTCATTTGGAAAGCTTTTATCCTTCATCTTAATGTCCATGATCTTCCTCCTTTTTTGGTCTTGGATGATGCAGTTTTCATTCTCAAAAATCAGTCGATATCCATTGGATATCATTCGAGAAACACTTAGTAAATTCCTTGCCAATTCTGGTACATATAGGACGTTTTTGATGATGTGATCTCCTCCTTTTTTTGTTGACACTTGTATGTCTCCTTTTCCTTCAGATATGACTTTACCACCATTCCCAATTCGAATGGTTATCTTCTTACTTCGATCCAGATTGATGAAGTGTCTTGAATCTCTTGACATGTGATTGGTACAGCCACTGTCCACTAGCCAAGATTCATCGCCTAAATTTGAAGTCTCTTTATCTTCAACGGCACTAAAAAGCATGTGACACTCATCTTCACTTTCACCATCAGATTCTTCTAGACTTAGGTGTGCAATTTCATTCTTTCTAAGTAGACATTATTTTGCTATATGTCCTGGTTTGTTACAGACATAGCATTTCCTTTCGTAGGTTTCACTTCTCTGTGAACCATTCTCTTTCTTTTTCCTGAAACAATCGACCTCATTGTGATTGTTCATCTTGCACACGCCACACCACTTGTTTGTCTTCTCATGGCGGTTTTTCTTTCGCTTGTTATTCCCTCTTGAACCAAGCTTTGCTCCATAGAAAGCACCCTCATTGATGCGATCTTCTCGGAGGTTTAGACGCCTCTCATGCGCTTTTAGGGTTCCTATCAATTCTATTACTGAAAGAACTGATAGATCTTTTGTTTGTTCGAGTACCCCAACGATACTATCAAATCTATGTGGTATGAAGATAAGTATCTTTTGAACCACTTGGTAATCAGTCTTTTCTTCTCCATGTACTCGAAGTTGATTGCTCAGGTTGATAAGTTTTGTTGAAAACTCATTGATTGTCTCTCCTTCTTCCATCTTCATATTTTCATATTCTCTTCTCAGGGTTTGAAGATTAATCATTCTAACTTGTTGGCTTCCTTGAAACTCCATCTCAAGAGCATTCCAAGCTTCTCTAGAAGATGATGCAGAAGCAATTCTAGGAAAAATTGATTATGATACTGCACTTTGCAAAATCTGAAGCGCCATCATATCCTGAAGCAATCGGTCTTCTCTTTCTCTTGTAGCTTGAGGTGTGGCTTGAGTGGTTGAAGTCTCTGTGATTCCATTCTTAATCACATCCCAGAGTTTTCTGGTTTTCAGAATTGTTGTCTATTTGATTTTCCAAAAACTGTAGGAATCTCCATTGAAGATAGGAATGATTTTATGCATCGTTGTCTCCATGTGCTCTGATACCATATTGGAAATTGATATCTCTATTGTTTAGGATCGGACAACAACAAACGTTAGTTTGTTTCTCTCTCACAAAATCAGATCTCTCTGTATCTTCTTCTTCAACGATACTCTGTTTTTGTGTTTCACGTTTCTCGTTTTTTAATCAACCAATCAGTATGCTTTATTAGCAAGGATGGATTATACTTGCTAAATGAAGTCGAGATAGTCCAAATTTATCTTTAAATTCATGTTTATCTAGTTCGGTAATATCGAGTAGTTTAAGTAATGATCAGTTGTGGTATGCTAGATTAGGTCATCCACACACTCGGGCATTAAATATTTTACTTCCTAAGGTTGTGTTTAAAACTGATTCGCGTGAAGCATGTATACTTGGGAAATATTGTCGATCGGTGTTTCCAAAGTCTACAACATTTTATGAAAATTGCTTTGATTTAATTCACTCGGATGTATGGTCTTCACATTGTGTCTCTAAAGACAGTCACAAATATTTTGTTACATTTATTGATGAAAAATCCAAATATACTTGGGTAACTCTACTGTCGAGTAAAGAAAAAGTTTTTGAAGCCTTTACTAATTTTCAAACTTATGTGTTTAATCAATATAGTGTTAAGGTGAAAACCCTAAGGAGTGATAATGGAGGGGAATACACTAGCCATGAGTTTAAAAATTATTTTGTCGCATAAGGAATCATTTATCAAACCACATGTCCTTACACACCACAAAAAAATGGTGTAGCCGAAAGGAAAAATAAACATCTCATGGAAGTGGCTAGGTCTATGATGTTCCACAACAATGTACCCAAGAGGTTTTGGAGTGATGCAGTAACCTCTGCATGCTGTCTTATCAACCGCACACCAACAAAAGTACTCAATGACAAAACACCGTTTGAGATACTCACGAAATCTAAACCGTTTATTGATCACTTACGAATTTTTGGGTGTGTGTGTTTTGGCTTTATACCAGGGGAACAAAGGACCAAGCTAGAGGCTTAGAGCATCAAGGAAATGTTTATAGGCTACTCAATCAATCAAACGGGTATAAATGCTATATACTAGATTCAAGGAGGGTTGTGATTTCAAGGGATGTACAGTTCATGGAAAGCACAAGGTTTTATGAGAAGCAAGAGGGGTCGGCCATCTAAGACATAGCCCATAATAATATGGATAGAGCCAAATGTCTCCCAAAAATACTAGAAAAACTCAGAATTGGACCGAGCAGGGAGGTCGCGCCCCGCAGGGAGGTCACGCCCGACCCACATGATACGTCCGAGACACAGGCTGCGCCCCGCATGAAGGTTGCACCCTGCCTTTAGGCTACGTCTGAGATGCAGGCTGCACCCCGCAAGAAGGTCGCGCGTGACCCAAAGGCTACATCCGAGCCGCAGGACGCGCCCCGAACAGAGGTCACACCCGGCCCGAAGGCTACGTCCGAGCCGCAGGACGCGTCCAGCACACGACCCACGTCCGGATTGGGTGCCTCGACCGGATTGCATGAAACGCCTGGTCCTTCCTTCTCACAGCTCGACGACCTCAGCCGACACACCAACCGCACCCGGCGATTTTTCCGAGGGTTTTTACGGCGAACTATATACCGATCTGTTCTGTCCCCGTTCTGCGCCCAACCACATTGAAGGCCAAGCCACACCTCCACCTGGCCCTAGACGAAGCACCCGGACCCAGAAGCCCTCCATTCGACTCAACTCAAGGGTCTATTTGAACAACATTTCTGAAGGCCACCCACAACACGTCATGTGCAATCTTGCTAACCTTCCCATCGAGCACCAAGCCTTCTTGACCAAACTAGCAACTGACTTTATCTCTACTACCTATCAAGACGCCAAACAACATAAAGTATGGAAAGATTCGGTATAAAACAAACATGATGCAATGGTTCACAATCACACTTGGGAAGAATCCAAGCTTCCTCTTGGCAAGAAGGCGGTCTCATCAAGATGGATCTCTACAATCTAGTATCATAATGATGGCTCCATCGATCGTCACAAATCTCGTCTATTTGCCCGCGGATTTACTCAAACACACGACATGGATTATCATGACACTTTTGCTCCGGTTTCCAAACTTCATACAGTACGTGTTGTGTTATCTCTTGTAACTAATTTTAATTGGACTTATTGACAAATAGATGTCAAGAATGCGTTCCTTCAAGGAGAACTTGACGATGAGATCTATATGCATCCTCCTCCTGGTTTGGAACATATTGTCCGTCCCGGTAATGTTTTGCGCTTAAGGGAGGCTATCTATGGACTCAAGCAATCACCACGAGCTTGGTACCACAAATTGAGCCATACCTTGCGTGATCATGGCTTCAAGAAGTCTGAGGCCATCACCCACTCTTCACCCAATGGTATTGTTGTCATCCTTGTGTATGTGGATGATATCATCATCACTAGAAACAACATCACCGGTATAAAAGGTATTAAATCTCATCTACATTTTATTTTTGATATTAAAGACTTGTGAGAGATTAAATATTTCCTTGGGATTGAGGTGTGTAGATCTCTGCAAGGCCTTTATCTTTCACAAAAGAAATATACACTTGATCTTTTGAATGAGTGTGATATAGGTACACGAAAGGCTTTCACTCCTCTTGAAGATGCCTACAAAGCAACGTGCAAGGGGGAGCAAGATGAGGATGAACTTTTCGAAGAAGTACACAAATATCAGAAAATGGTTGGGAAACTTATCTATCTCACCATTACAAGACTAGACCTATGCTTTGCGGTTAACCAAGTAAGACAACATATGCAAGCTCCAAGACAACGTCATTGGAATATGGTTGATAGAATTCTCCGATACCTCAAAGGCACATCCGACTATGGCATTTGGATGGAAAGGAACGAGGATACAACACTTGTAGGATATTGTGATGCGGATTGGACCGTAGATAAACAAGACTGAAAATCTACCACCACGTATTGCACGTTCTTTGGAGGAAATTTAGTGACTTTGAAAAGCAAGAAGCCAAAGGTGGTTTTGTGTTCAAGTTGTGAAGCCAAATATAGAGCTATGAGGAAACTCACGGATGAATTAATATGGTTGAAGGCCCTACTTAAGGATCTATCAGTTGAATCATAAGAACCAATCACAATGCATTGTGATAATCAAGCTGTCATACATATAGCATCAAATCCGGTGTTTCATGAAAGAAGTAAACACATCGAAGTTGATTGTCACAAGGTTAGCGAAAAGATTGAACAAGATTTGATCTTTCCTTGCTATAGAAGAAGCTCAGATCGACTAGCCAACATATTCACTAAGGCCGCAAGCAAAAAGGTGTGAAAGTTTATATGCTCAAAACTCGTATTGGTTGTAATAACCAAACTGTAACTATGAAGCATACTTTTTTTCCCTCTATTGGTTTTGTCCCTTTGAGTTTTCCAATAAGGTTTTTAATGAGGTCGGGAGTCACAACTTTCATAATTACTCCTAATGATTCACATTATGAAATTAAGCTTGAGGGAGAGTATTAAACCGAAGACTTGAGTAAGAAGCAAGGTTTAGTGATTGAATCAACTTGAAGCCTCTCCTCTCAATGTGTCTGTTGGAAGCCTCAAGCCTTGGAGGAAGAAAAGTCACATGTCTCCCTTGAGACATGTGAAGAGAACCGTTGGAAGCAAAGAAGGAAAGAAGCTTCCTATGCTTTCCTAAAAGATGAATTATCACTTGTAGAGACTACTAGTTTTAGGCCTTACACTATCATCTAGATTGTCCAACTTACTATACATAGGAGTCTTAGATAAGTTCTATAAATATGATGTAAAGCTTATGTTCAAAATTAAGAGAAAGAAAACTCTTCTTCATATTGTCATCTCTCCTCTCTTGGTTCTCTCTTTCTCCATCTCTCAAGAATCTTCACTTTAATTATGTCACAAAACTCTTAAATCTTTGTCAAATCTCTTTAATCTTTTACTCAAAATCTCACACTAAGCACCAACACGAATGAACTAACAATTCAATCCCGAACCTAGGAAGACAAATTACCAATCAAGCAAAACTCAACTTGTATAGTATCCTCTTAACAAATTTGGCTATGGAAACTAGAAAAGCTGAAAGGTTCTAATGAGAGCAACACAGAGACACAAACAAAGAAACTACCTTTCCGAGATAAGACAGGGTTCAAAGCCATGGATTTTACCTGAATTCTAGAATACCCGAAATGGGTGGCAAAGAAGTGGAGGTTAGGGAGTCCATCCTCAGTGACCCAATCTTCTTGAGCTCTCTAATCTTCAGAGAGATCGGTGACGACCACTGGTTTATTTTCGGCCAAGTATTTCTCTGCAAAGTCGCCGCAACTCAAATCTTTACCATTAATTCTCTCAGTTTTACCTATTATATGTTGAATTAAGTTTGAACATTAAGTTAACTTAAAGTGTAAGTTATCAAAATAGATTTAAACAGATTATATTTAGGAGTTATCTATTTACAAAGAGATATCCTAGTTGAATTAGAATAATATCTAAATCCATATAAGGAGGTGTTGAGATGTAATACTTCTTAATTTGTGAGAGTTATTAACCAGTTTGTGTGTATTGAGAGGTTCAGGTTTTGAGCTAAAGTTTTCTAAATGTAATAAGGAAAGCAATTCTTTATGTATCTCGTGTGTTACGGTATTGATTCAATATTATCTCTATTCCCATTTCCACAATATTATCTTGATTCTTCTGAGAATGAGAATCGTTGTCCGAAGTCGCCGGAGAAATTAAGGCAGACATTATTCAGGCCAACAAAAGAGACTCTATTTCGCCTAGAGAGTTTCAAACTTACGCTGCGTACGGCCCACTTCTTGGCCCAGATATTTTCGAAGGTACGGCCCATTCCTTGGTCACTGTATTTAACGATAATGTTTTACTCCATCCCTGAGGAATAGCGTTTACAAACTTATATATGCTCTCTTACTCAATCGTTGTCTGTTATAATTTGATGTTATAGAACTTTTAACATTGCTCATGCCGTGTTCTTCTTATGGTTTCCAGCGATAATAAAAAATACAACTAACTTTAAAACTAATTTCGTGAAAATTAAAGCAAATACAGAGAAAAAATAGTTATGCGACTATTATTACAGTCGTTATTCTATCTAGCGTTACCGTCAACTCTTTACTAAATTAAATGCAGCGACTCCTTTTTTCTTTTACCATGTTTTTGTTTATAATAGTGTATAAAATTTTATCGCTAATTGATGTCGTAGCGACGGCAAGTGGCATTTAGCCTAGTGGCAGGTGGTAAGTCCACAAGAAGCATGCGTACTTGCACATCGTGGGATCGAGTCCTCCCGCTTGCATTTACAATAACTTGGCTAATGAGACGGCCATTTGTGCCCCAATGTTGACAAAAAAAAATTGATGTCGTAGCGATTTATAAAGAACAACCAATCCACTTGTTGTAGGTTCTGTAATGAAGGTTGAAGCTCTTGTTTATCTTTTACTTATTTCGTATCTAAAGCAAGTAAGTAACCAAGTAGTTTAATTAGTCGAGGAAAAAGAGGAAAAAACTTTCCAATCTTTATTATTAACAAAATAAACGAACTAAGTACTAGTCAGTGTAAGGAATGGAAATCTCAACTTCATCCTCACGAACAAAAGAAACAACATTTTCAAGAGGATCTAATAAAGTATTAAATCTTAAAGAAAATGTTCACCAATCTATCGGTAATACAATTGGTTTTCCTATATACATGTATAAAACGAATTATCTAGTTTGTAGAACAAAAGCTATAGTACACATGTACGAGGAAAGATAGTGGATGTGATTTTATAACCCTGTCATTAAGAAATCCACTACTACGCATGATTCCACTTCAACTGAAAAAGTATAGAGACCACAAACTTCGATCGGAAAACACTGATCCAACACTTCAACTCATTTTATTAATGTAAACTTTTTTTCTTGCTGGTTATAATTCTCACGAACATAAAATGAAACACACTTAAACTCAAAACAATAGCTTACAAGAGTTTTCTCTAATTAAACCTTAAACCAAAGACTCCCCTAATATCTTTAGAGAGTTAGATGACTTCTACACACCCTAAAATTTCTTTTTAGGTCATACACTTTAACCTAGAAACTCTCAAGTGAGACAAAATTTCAATTATGCTTGACAACGATCTGTTTTTTCTGTTTAGCTCTCTATCATCGTACACCTTAGCCTAGAATTTTCAAATCCTTCGGAAATGAAAATTATCAAGTTAAAACAAGTTTTCATTTCTCCTTGAAAGTGGTATGCCATTTCCATTTAAAGTTGCATGTCTTGATCTTCTCCTTTGTCAGCAAGACTTCGTCAAACTCAATTTTGACTTATTCTTCTTTCATTCTTAGTCTTTGATTTGGAATCCATGCATTTTCAGTCACCTTTTTTAGCTCAGTTTGATAATCAAATACCTTATTGTACCTGATCAAAATAGAACACAAACAAATATTGTACAAGGTAGCAGCTCATAGAACATAATGAATTTAAATGTTTGGCTGAATAAAAATAGATGTATTATAGATAAAATTATCTGTTTTGTTTTGATATGCTTGTAGATTTGAAAATAAATAGAAAAAGAATATATAGCAAAACCTTGGATTCCAATGGATGAAAAGACTAAAGTAGGCTTACTGCGATTTAGGATTAACTATTTATACCACCATTCACACTATACTAACACATTAAAACAAAAATTAATATAATGATCTGCAACAAATCTGCAACAAAGCAAGAAAAGTATAAAATAATAGTCATGCAGTTAACCCTCCATCCACATGTACACTCAATCTGCATATTTTCTCTTATTTTATTTATTTTATATAATTAATTTTAAATTACCAAAAAAATTGAAGAAAACGACATAATAATTAATTTCAGGTGTATCCTTTATATATTAAAAGAAAGTCTGTTTATAAATATAAAGAATGTTTCTTAAAAAATAGATTCCTTCTCTTTATAAATATCCAACATGTATCTAAGCATTCTACTTGATTTCAAGCAAAACATTCATCTTTTACTAATCAATTTTTATGGAGTTTCCACCCAAAAAAAAGAACAAATCAATTTAATATCTCGATTTAGAAGATGATATGCTACTCAATATTTCATCTAAATGTACTTCTTCTTCATTATCATGTGTACATAACATAAGATTGGTTTGCAAGAAGTTCAAGAACATATGTGATAATGATTATGTTCTACATTCGCTTCCAATAGATGAAGACCAATTTTCACCAACTTTGGGGATCCTCTCAAAACCTACAACAGATATAGAAAGTTAAAATTCCTTAAAAATCTCAATGTTTTGTACCGTTTAGGTATATTGGCTTATTTTTCGATAATCGTAAAGATGAAGGTATAACATTGTTACAAGATGCTTTTAAAGGTGGATGTCTTGAGTCTAATTATTTTTATTCATTTACGCTCATATGTCTTGTAAAATCTACTAAACATCAAAGTTTTACACTTCTATCTTCTTTTCTTTTGCCTCTATGCTCATCAACAATGCGGAAATTGCATACTATTCGGCGCTTGGTTTCAAAGCATCTCACAACTTACCCTACTATTCTGTTATATCTGAGTTCTAGACACATAATGTCAAAGAGAAATGTTATTGTGATGGTTCAACTAATAGGTTTCTTCATATGAGTATCGTTTGGCACAATTATGGGGAAAGTGACGACATTTCTTCCTCTTCTTTATGTCGACAATGTTTATGGCATTATGAACTCATAAAAACTCTAAATGGTGAACACGAGTAATATCTAATAGTTCATTATCCATACCTTTATATTTATTTGAATCTTGTTTTTATTTTTATCTCTATATGCTTTATAAACTTTACGTTATCTTAATATTTTTTACGTTTGAATAATGAATAATATCGCCACTTATTTAAATTATAAACTACTATCAAGTAAAACATTTTGAATAATTTTCCTTTACCAAAATTTTTGGTGGATATATTCCTTCTAGATTACTAAAAATGAAATAATTATGACTAATATATATATTTTATACACTATGTAATTTTACAATATTATGTTACCAAAACTTTCATCTAATATATTCCTTCTATATTACAAAAAACGAAATAGTTATGACTAATAAATATCTTTTATACAGTATTTTCTTTTACAATATTTTGTTACCAAAAATTTTGGGTAATATATTTCTTCTAGATTACAAACTATCGGTTTTAATAAGGAAATATTCCGCCTAATATATATCTTTTATACACTATTTACGTTTACAATATTTTGTTACCAGAAATTTCGGCGGATATATTCCTTCTAGATTACTAAAAATGAAATATTTATGACTATATATATATATATATATATATATATATATATATATATATTATACACTATTAACTTATACAATATTTTGTTACCAAAAATTTTGGCGGATATATTCTTTTTACATTACAAAATTAAACTTAAATAATTAAGTCGTCATTTTAGGTAAGAAAATTATTCCTAAATCAATCTATGTTATCCTAAATAAAATCTTCTAAATATCATGAAAATAAAGATACTTCCTTATCAACAACTACGACCTTCTATTTAAACTACCCTATGGTAAACGTAAAACTCTACATGCGATTTAAAGTACTTCTAAAACTCTAAAATACATCTTCCCTTCCACCGATTTTTCATTGAATGGCTACCTTTACTCTCATCTCCAATCTTAAACCCTACAATACCACATGGAAGATCAACGTGAAGGTAATAAAAAAATGGAAATGTTTTATCAAAGGTGTTGAAACTATAGAAGCTGTCGTTGCGGATGAAAATGTATGTCAAAAGTGTTTAATTGTTTCCAAACAATTCAAAATTGAGTATTCTACGTCTTCTAACAAAATATTTTCATATTTTTTTGTTTTTCTAGAACAACAAGATGCACATGACCGTAAAAAAGAACTAATCAAGAAATAGAAAGTGTTCTTGATTGATAATTCTGCTATCATAGTTACCAATTTCGAAATGTATCATGTTGATGGTCGTTTTAAAACGAGCACCAACACTTATATAATTATTATGGCAGACATTACTTGGATTAAACCAAGTCTGTAATTATCTCTTGATATAACATGCTTACACTTTGTGAATTTTGCAGGATATTCATGTTGGTGAATAAAATACGGATTTCTTGATTGGTAACATGTTTAATATAAATATAAAGGATATAAATTAATTATATTTATATTAAACCATTTTCTTAATTAATATATATTTTTTTCACGTATGTTTTATAATATTTATTATATTATAATATTATAAAATAATTAGTTATATACTTTATCGATTATTATATATATTATATTCACTTAATTTATATATATGTATCAAACGTCATAGAAAAAAAGTTATATGATTGGATAATCATGTTATAGACACTATGACACGATTGGATAATCATGTTGTCGAAGCTATGATAGTCACCGTTAGTAAAAGGGGAGAAAAAGTTTGTATTTCAAGAATGCTTAGTACACCAGCAGATGGAATTCATCCTTTTAGGATGAGAAGGAGACGGTATCCACTCGCATTGGCTTTTGCAATGACAATAAACAAAAGCCAAGGACAAACACTTTCTAATGTTGGTTTGTTCTTGCCTAAATCTGTTTTTTCTCATGGACAATTATATGTCGCATTATCTAGGGTGAAGTCTAAACTGAGATCAAGGTACTTATATTGGACAACGAAGAAAACCCACAAAAACAAACTATGAATGTTATTTTCAACGTAATCTTCAAAAATGTAAGGTATGAATTTCTTTAAATATTTTTTTTTAACTTATTTTTAATTCAGCTGTAATTCTAAGAATAATCATTTATACAAAACTTTTATCTATGCAGACCGAAAAAGACTAAGCATAATTGTTTCCCACCATTTTAAGATTCAAAGTGTTTCTTATGAATTAAATCTATTACATTTATGTAATAATTGTAAAATTCAATATTACATAACAATTCAAAATTTTTGAAATTTTAATAGTCACTTTTCATATTATTTAAGCTTTTCATATTACATTATATTAAGTTAGACTTATTCTAAATACTATCTTGCCGAAATCAAACCAATAAAACACACTTTTGCACTTAATACATGTAAATGAAACTTTAATTGCAACAATATTATTAATATTTAATCCAAACATATACACTATTAAAATTACATAATTAAATTCAAACAAATATTATATTTATATGTAGTAAAATATTTCTGAAATTATAACATAAAACATATTAAACATTATGAAATTTAAAAATTTATTAATTTTTTAAAGTTAGATAAACATTAAATTTTATATTACGAAATCAAGATGTAATTAACCATTCATTATCTTATATTTATCAAACTTAATAATATAGTAATAAATAGTTAATTAGAAGAATATTTAAAATAGTTTTGTGTTAGTTTTGAATTTATATTTAAGTATATTTTATTTTTGCTAAATCCATGGAAAAATAAAATTATTTCATATTACTTTTTATTTTGTATATTTTACATGATATGTATTATTTTATCTTAGTTTGTTATTCAAAGCCAATACATCACAAAACAAAATGTATTTATACTTTTATGGTTCAAAAACCAGATACTGCAAAATACATTTGAATGCAATCATATAGAGAAACAAAATAGTTAAGTTAAACTTCTAAGTTCCCCCATGATTAGGCTCAGAATCTGTCTCAGAGTTTTCTTGTCGTGTTTAATATCAAAATTGAGTGATCCAAGCAAGCATCATAACATGTGAACACATTTACCAAATTCAAAACAATGTGAGTGATCCAAGACAGTATCAAAACATGTGAACACATTTACCAAATTCATCACTTAATTACACACATGTGATACCACAAATAAAATAAAACTTTATTTTAATTCATCACATATTTACATATTTGTGATAAGCTTCACAACGAGTTCTGTAATGAGAAGACATAAAACATGACTTACTTGAGAGATCATTGCACAATCAGTATCACAACTATACATCATATAAATGGTTAACTTCTATAGTTAGTCTTTCACCAGTCATACATTTATCATGTGAATCGTGTAGCACCCTACTCATGTTACTGTAGAACATGCCGCTGGAATTTCCTTTGGAGAGACAAATTTATGTCTGTACCAATATATTATACTTTTTTTTTCTTTTCATGATGAGGTACACACACTTGATGCACAAAAAGAGATCACATCATTGCTTTTTGATCTTTGGTCATCTCCATTTTTTGCAAGAACAGAATACGAGTATCACTTGACTTCTCAACTCGGTGTTTGCATCACATGTCATTGTTTCATGGTATAGAGCAGTGATGTATCATAGATTCACTTGACCTCTCAATCACTTGATTCATTTGCTATCCTCAGCTTTTTGACCTCTTGAAATACAGTAACATAACCATTTGTACATAATTTACACCAAACAGCATGACATGCAAATGTTTTCCATAGTGTGCAGAACAAAAAAATACCATTAACTTGTAATGATTGAGCTTCACAACACATACCAAGGTTTGTACCGGTCCACACTTTACACTCTAGAATGTGTTTGTTAGATTTCACAAACACCTATAGGAGTTCTTGATTCAACAAAACAATTGGAATCTAGTGGTTTTGTGGAAAATATCTGCTAATTGAAATTCAGTGTTCACATGATCGGTAATGACTAGCTTCTACTCAAAAAGTTCTCGATTGAAATGATGTCTAATCATGATGTGCTTAATTTGATAATGCAAGACATGGTTATTTGCAATGTTTATAGCACTCTTATTATCACAATATACAAGTAAAAGTTCATAAGGAGTACCTTAGAGCAACCATTTGTTTCATCCACAAATATGTGTTTTTAACATCCATCTGGAATACTTTGAATTGATGTTTACAAGCCATTCCTAACAAGAATCTGATCAATTCAATTCTTGCCACATGAGAAAAGGTCTCATCAAAATCAACGCCTTCCACTTGTGAGTAACTTTTTGCAACCAGACGAGCTTTATTGCGCACTACGTTGCCATTTTTATCTATCTTGTTCTTGAAAACACATTTGATGCCAACAACATTGACATCTCTTGGTCGTGGCAACAACTTCCGCATATTTAATGTTTTGAAGTTTCCAATATCTCCATGCATTGATTCAATCCAAAACTCATCAAGAAAAGCTTCTAAATGTGTTTTGGGCTCCATGGCTCTGCAGAAACATGCAAATTGAACAAGTTTTACATCTTTCCTATTGCCAGAAAGCTATTTGAAATCAATCTGCTTATTCCTTGTGACTCTACCACTATATATGTCTTCAACGACATATGACTGTGAGTGATTTCTATGAACTTTCATCTATCTTTGTGGTCAATCTAGAATTTGCGGTTCTGATTATGAGAGGATGAGTCATAGGTATGATCTCTACCACTAGAGAGGATGAGTCATAAATAATACATTATCAGTATTCTGATTTGTTACCATGTGTTCCTTGTAGGTATGATTTGTTAGCGTGTGTTTGTCCGAGAATACCCTAGAAACATACCTCCATCACTTCTTGAATCAAACTTTCCAAGCTGATCCTTATTCATTTAAAATGTAGCATACACATCCAAACACATGAAAATAAGTGATAGTAGGTGATTTTCCTTTCCATAATTCATGCATGGTTTTGTTTGTTCCTTTCCGAACATACATTATGTTAATGATGGAACATGTAGTGTTGACAGCCTCAGTCCAGAAGTGTTTGGCAACATCATTTGCATACAGCATGGCTCTGGCCATCTCATGCAGCATTCTGTTTTTCCTCTGAAATACACCATTCTGTTGAGGAGTCTATGGAGCTGAGTAAGTGCGAGAACTCCTTTGAGCTCCACAAAATTGATCAAAACTAGCATTTTAAAATTCACCACCATGATCCCTTCAGATTGTCTTGATTCCATCTATTTCATTCTTCAATTATAGCGCTAAAATCTTGAAGCTCTCAAGATTCTCATTCTTTTCTCTCAAAAATCTAACTCATGTGTACTGTGAAAAACCATTAACCATCACCTAAATGTATTTTTTACCAGATGTGTTATCTACCTGAATTTGACCCATCAAGTCCATGTAAACCAAATCCAATGGTGATGACGACCTTAAATCTTGTATTGAATGATGTTGTGTTTTAACTTGCTTTCCCATGTTGCACGGACCACAAACAAATTATTGTGATCCTTGAAGTTTAGAAAACCTTTCACAACTTCTTGGTTTACAAGCTTCACCATCATCCGGTAATCTAGGTGACATGATCGTTGATGCCACAATACCATTAGTCTGTTAGTTGAAGCTTGTAATCTCTGTAAGATTTCTCGTTGTACCTATCATACTTCTATATTTGAATATACATGTGAGATGTTGGTTGAGACACCCTCTATTGCCTTGACATAAACAGTGTTTACAGTTGTGTTCTCAGCCCCATGATATCCCAGACCCCAGTTTCCTTTATCTATCCGCCCATATTGAAGAATTTTGTCTAGATCTTTTGTCCATTTAGAAAGCATCTTAATGTTCTGCAGTTATTCCATGACATGAATCTCAAGCTCTGCATTTTTGGTATTTTCTATTCTCTAATTATGTATCAAGTCACTGAACCTTGTCCGACCAAACCTTGTTTTCCGACACTTGCTTGTTGTTTTTCTCTTTTAATTCAACAAGGTTTCATATAACAATATGTAGTTCATCTACAGAAGACAATCCCAAATCATCCTTTTCCTCTAAATCATGTTCAGTTACAACATCTTGATCATATTGAGCAACAAATGTATGTCTAGACTCATTGTGTTCATCCACAAAGTTTTCATTTTCAGATATTTTGATAAAGACTGAAATGTGCCACATGATCGTTGTCCCCATCTTCGTCTATATATCACTCTCACTCTAGCTTACTAACACATTTTTGTCCTTCCACTTTGAATTACCTACACAATCAAATTTCATATGCCTATACCTTTGACACTCGAAACACTTTAGTGCCATTTTTCTTTTGATAGTTGAACAGTCAGCTTTGAACTGGCCTTATGCTTGACACTCAAGACACTGTTTGCCAGATCTCTGTTGTTCTTTCTCATGAACCTGTCTAGCAGACACATGATTGTCCCTTGTCTTTCTCCTTTCCAACTTCTTGAGGTACCTCTTTACGATCAATTCCACTTAGCGTCTAGAAGATGTGTTTGTGGTTTAACTTTTTCCTCAGCCAACAGAGAAATTCTTTTTCCATGATGAGGTTCAATCCTTTTGTTGATTTGAATTTCATACGCTTGCATCATTCCAACTACATGATCAAAACTTAGATTGTCAGAGATTTGAGTTACCTCGAGAGCAGACCGATGTCCATGGAATCTTATGGAAGAACAGCACAAAAAACTACTTCACCAGTTTCTTATCCTTATAGGTATTTCCTAGGACCAATGCTTCATGAGACAGAGAGTTGAGTTTACTACTAAAAATATATACGGACTCAAGTTCTCCCATAGCAAGAGACTCAAAGCATGAGGCTAGCATGTCCATCCTGGTGCTTTTCACACTAAAGGTTCTCTCATGCTTCTTTTGCCATTGTACAGCCATATACCCGTTTAAATTGATTTAACGACAGTACTGAAGATTGCTGACAGCGCCTTGGAATTGGAATTGTATTTGGACTTTGTGTTCTCCGTGGCTGTCCAGCTCTTTCTTGGCTTAGGACATCTTCTTGTCCATTCATCACAGTTGGTGGTGTCCATACATCTTCTACACCCCCAAGATTTTTCATCAATCATTTTGATGATTTGTTTCATCGGCACTTTTTAATACATATAATTGTTTGGATCAAGCTTCAATGGTTCTCTGGCAGCTACGAGTTGTTCTGTGTTCTCCATATTATCTGCATGATCTCACCTTATTTGGTTAGGTGGTCCGTTTTGGTGCCAATTGCAAACATATAGAGACCAATACACACAAACATTGATCCAATGCTTTAACTCATTTTATAAATGTAAACTTTATTTCAAAAATCTTACACCTGCTGGTTACAATTGTCACCAATAGAAAATGAAACAACACTCAAACCCAAAATAATGCCTCACAAGAATTTTCTCTCTCTAAACCTTAAGCAAACAACTCTCGCTCTCTATATACACACCCCAAGACCTGTTTATAGGTCGTACACCTTAACTTAGAATCTTCCTAATCCCTCAGAAATGGAAACTCTCAAGTTAAAAACAATTTTTCATTCGACTTGACAATGATATGTCGTTTTTGTTAACAATTCTATGTTGTCATACCTTAACCTAGAATTTCCAAATCCCTCAGAAATTAAAATTCTCAAGTTAAGACAAGATTTTGTTTATGATTGACAGTGATCAATCATTTATGTTGACAGTTGTCTGTCTTGATCTCCTCTTTGGTCAGCAAGACTTCGTCTAACTCAACTTTGACTTATTCTTCTTTCTTTCTTAGTATTTGACTTGAAATCCATGCATCTTCATTTACCTCAAGTTGCTACACTCCCTTTTTGTTAGAATATTCGGAATATTAGAGATTGATGTGTTTAAGAATATGGAATGGGAGAATAGTTGAAATTTGAGAGTATAAGAGAATAATCTAGAATTTGAGAAAAATGAGGGAGAATATGAAGAGAAATTTTTTTTATATACACAAATTACTCTAGGGTTTCTATACACCAACAAAAATGTACAAGAAAAAAAAAACTTCTATAAAAGGAAAGATTCTAGTCACATGTGGTATAAAGAGAAAGTGACCCCTTTTTAGCATATATCCATGCTCTCTAGCGGTCATATTTGACTTCTTTCTTGGATAGAGGAGAATGAATTTCTAAACACTTGGTCATCATATAGTCACTTCCGAATTTTCGATGACCCTTATTTTGCACAACACTGGAAGGAATCCTATTTGTGTACAGCTTCTTCTTGCGGTCTTTTGGTATTTTATGGCCACTTGCAAACTTTTGGTGACCATATTTTGCATGGTAATAATTTTCATTGAAAAACTTTAAATTTTCACGGTTGAGATTGGACATTGTCTTGACTACTTTGGCTTCCTTTCAAATACTCCCCCTCAAGCTCGCACTGCAAGGGGAACAAAAGGCCAAGTTTGAAAACGGCAAAGACTACCTCAATAAATACCTTAGTATGGAAAACCACATGGGATCAAACCAACACATAAGGGGAAAAGAGTATAGTCTTCACGATTGAATGATGTAATGTAGCTATGACATGGTGATTAGAATAGTTGATTTAGACTGATAATGGTGACACTTCTGCACGTGAACCATCTTTGAAAAGCTCTACATCTCGGTCAGCAATCCTTTGAGAATTGTCTTCAAAGGATCCAACTTTGACATTTCCTTAGTATCACCTCATTTGAATGGCATTCCTTACACGGACCTAGCTATCACTCACAAGAAGCACACAACATTAGTTGGTAAAACAAATTAAAAGGCATAAGGTACATACCATTAAGACATATGAAGTGAACTTGGATGTAGAGAATCGATTACCATGTCAAGTGTTGAGCTTTTACAAGCATCACTCGGCCAACATGTCAGGGAATGAATCAGCAAGCCTTTAAAAGTGCCATTTGATCCATCATCAAGGGAATCACACCATCGTGTCAGTCTGCTGTTATGTTATCTCCATCAGATGTTTAGGACCATATTGTAAGGACTAAGGAGATGATACACAAACACTTTTGTGTTCTCTCGTACTCATATTTTTTCTACTCCTTTAATGTTCTTCATCATTTTATGTAAAATTTTAAATACATGGAGAACACACAACTGTTAGTAACACCAAATCATATGGAAATTTTACCTTTTAGCATGTTACTTGCTCATTTCACTTGGCTTTAGAGATTCATGGATTACATCCATACATTCCACACTTTTCCAATGTTTGAGAGAAGATCATTCCTCAATATCCTCCACGACTTGACACTTCACAAGCGTGACTATGAAGGGTTTTTTTCCTATATGGCCGATAGACTTCCATTATCAACCTCTCAGGTTTGATTCACCAATACCAACACATCTTTGGCTCCTTGAACTTTGTAGACTTGTGGCTTAAGGAATTGAATACAATGTATCCTTTCTGTTCTTCTAGCACACGCCACACACACACACTTATTCTTTCACACCTTAGACTTTTTCACAAGGCTAAGTGTGAACCATTTATGTCCATAACTTGTCTTGTACAAGCTTTTGCATGAAGACCATCACGAATTATGGGGAGAAATCACTTTGCTTTCAACTTTGATTTAACAAATTTGGATCTGCTAAAACTCCAAGTTCATATACCTTAACTACTTTGAATGCATTAAGGACCTATTCTTAGCTAGGATGACAAAAGGAAACCGAATATTAGTACCAAAGGAGATGATTGTTTGAATTCAAGTACCTTAGCTACCAAATTTGTGGCACAAGCGTTGGGTAGAGACTCTTATGAAGAGTGATTTGAGTTCACTTGTACTCCAAAAAAGGATCTACTTTATCAACACCTTCTTGAGAAACCATTCCATCAATTCATGAATACTTTGAAGCTTCTTTTGTTCTACTCTTCTTCCTCCTCTAAGTGGCTGCAATGACTTGGTCATTTCTATATCAAGATCATCACAAAACCAAAGCAATGACTTGGTCATTTTCATACCAGGATCATCAGCAATTCTCGTCCTCCTTGACACTACTTCAATACCCAACAGCCTGCTCATTTCCATCTATTACTTTTTGGGAGTACTCAGGTCTTGCTGTGAGTTACACCTTCATCAAAAGTTATAAAGGATATTAAAGCATGTTGCCTTTTGAGTTCTGAGGGCTCCAAGGTATGAATGAAACCAACTATAAATATGAGTAACTAGACAATTAAAGACGAGTGTAAAAGATAGTCTTTGTTTGCTCCATAAGTTGTTGCTCATATTTTATGCCAACACCATTGGCATTTCAAGATTTTCCAACACTTCTTTCCCTTATGCTTTTGGGTCTACCATCTTCTTCATATTTTATGTCTCTTACTCCTTCATAGAGCTTACCTAGTTAGCCAAAAATTGGTTAGACAACAAAAATCACACACGGGTTAGAGACAAACACATCAAAATTCAATATTTTTGAAAACAAACCAAAGACTTTAAGGAAAACACAAAAATGGTCCAAGGCATTACATTCAAGAGATATGAATTTAACATGGTCTTACACTCTAGTTCATAACAATCAAGCAAAATTTACTATGGTTCCCTATTTTATAACTGACTCAAACCACAAAAACAAATAAAACTATAATGAACCTTTATAGTTTTATACTCACAAGAAGAAAAACTAGTCTAAGGTTTACGAAACATAAAGTATATGCTCAAGTAAAGGATGGATAAACATCTTTTTTTTACTAAGCAAATGAAGTAAGTGTTAATTAGTGTAGGGAATGAAATCCCAACATGATCCTCACAAACAAAAGAAACAACATTCTCAGGGATCTAAGTAAGCATTAAATCGTAAAGAAAGTGTTTGTTAATCCATCGGTAAGACAATTGACATTCCTATAAACATGTGAAAAACATACTATCTAATTCCTAGAGAAAAAGCCATGGCACAGAGTGGCTTGGCGTTCATGTACCCGTTAGGATTTTGATCGGTTTTATATAAATATTTTTTTAAAAACTAAAAAATTCTTAGAGAAATCATAATTTAATTACAAAAAATAAATATTTTAGTTTTTTTCATTCGTTTAATTGAAATTGATTCATATTTTTTTTTTGTCAACTAGCCTACTGGCTTTTAAATCCCACTCCTACAACTACAGGTAGGGGGTTCGATCCCTGGTGCCATGAGGATTTATAAAGTGACTACACCACTGGGCCACCTGTCCTCGGTAATTGATTCATATATTTAGATTTTTAATTATAGTATTGAATATTTAGGTAACTAAAATTATATATATATATATAATTATTTTAAATATACAGTATATTTGGGTATTTCGGGTATCCATTTGGGTTTCAGTTTTAACCCGATCTGGTTCAAGTACCCGAGCTTCCACGAAATAAAACCCGTTCATGTATTTTGTCGGGTTCGGTTCGATTCTGTTCCTCTTATTTTAGGTGGGGGTTTGGTCGGGTTTCGGGTTTTGGGCATTATGGCCAGGCAAACTCAAACTAAAAACTCGGATATAGGGTAGTTCCCAAAATCAAAAAATTGCCTCAATAGGACTATTTTGTTTGGACACCTGGGTATGTGATAATACCCGAAACCGAACTGATATCCCAATAGATACTCAATTACCCGAATGCATGTATAAATTCGAATGTTTTTTTGGATTTTTATGTAATTAAGTATTTTTTTAGGTATTTTAATAATTTTTGGATACTAATTTTTTAAAAAACTGATATTTTGAAATTATTCAAATATTTTAAAGGTATATTTGGATTTTTGGTATTTTTTTGTACTTTTTGATATTTTTTGGGTTTTGAATATCTTTTTTACTTTTTTTCAAATTTTTTGGGTACTACTCGTACGTGAACCGAATAGTAACAAGTCCTAAACGGATAATAAAATCATAAACCTAAAAATCTGAAACCAAAACCTGAATGCCCAACCATAGACATACAAGGAAAGACAGCGGATATGAGTCTCCCTGTCGATAAAAAGTCGACTACTACACGTGAATCCACTTCAACCTTTAGTCGTTGCACTCTTTTTTGTTAGAATATGCGGAGTATAAGAGAGAATATTTCAGAGAATATGTTTAGGAATAGAGAATGGTAGAATAGTTGAAATTTGAGAGTATAAGAGAACAATAAAGATTTTGAGTATCGGATAGTATGAATCACAAAAATGAGAGAGTATATGAAGAGAATAATTTTAATTCTTTTAGTTTCTAAAAAAATGACCCTATATATACTGATTACTTTAGGGTTTCTACACATTAAAACAATATACAAGAAGACAAAACTTTTATAAGAAGAAAGATTTTAGTCACATGTGGTAAAACGAGAAAATGATTCATCTTGAACACATCTCTATGCTCTCCAACAGTCATATTTGACTTCTTTCGTGGCTAGAGGAGATGAATGAATTCCTCAAAAATTTGTTATTATTTAGTCACTTTCAAACTTCCGTTAATCCTTATTTTACACAATACCGAAAGTGACTATATTTTTGTACAAATATTTCTTGAGGTATTTTGGTATTTTATGCCCCCTGAGAAACTTTGCTGATCTTATTTTTTCATAATAATAATTTTCACTGAAATACCCTAAATTTACACTATTGAAAATGCAACATTATCTTACCTACTTCAACTTTCTTTCTAATATTTTTCCCAACCATGAATAATCTATAATAGACTTCCCACAACTTGGTAAAAAGAGTCGTACAAATACCAATATTAACCAAAAAACCACAACACAACTTCCTAATAAATCACGTAACTATCAAGCAGTTTAAAACTCCATAATGAAATCGCTATACCCTTATATTATAATCTACAAGTTAATTTTCTAAAAACGGCTATCCTTTCTGTTTGACATGTGGTATTAAACAAAAAAAAAACCATTTCTTTTTCTAAAAAACTTTATTTAAGAAAAAAATAGTAAAAAATATATTAATAAAAAATTGAACAAATAACGTTCCACTATATTCACCTTTAATTCTCTCTAATTTTTTTTAGTTAACAGAAACACAAAAACAAAATACTAGAAAAATGATTTTAAAAAAATTGAATAAACAAATTTCCAAGATCTCCATCTTTAATCTTTTCTTTATTTTTTTAATTTAAATTATTTAATTAATCAAATAAAAGAATCAATTAAAAGATATCAAATTTACAAATGACAAATTTCTGCATATATCTCGTACATTGCAAACTAGAAAATCTGTATTTACATTCAATTTAACTATTTTTATTTACAAATAAACAAAAAATGAATTTTTAAAAGAAAAGAAAAATTTGACAAAAATTTGTTCTATGATTAATCATTTGCTACAAAAGATATTGTCCTATTGTTTTCCTATAGTTATTTCTATCTCCTACAAAAGGAAATTTCGACTCTTTCACTATGTCCTTTGATATTTAACCCCCCATAATGCAGGTCAGAATTTAGTATTCCTAGAACTTGGAAAGTCCATAATGAAATCACAATTATCAAATGTAACATAATGGCTAAAGTAGAATACATGTTCTTAAATCATGAAAAATAATTTCCAAATAGTTTCTGGTCCTTTTAAATATGTTTTTATCATCACAAAAGTCTTTAATATACCGAATAAGCTAGTCAGATATACTTTATCTCATAATTTTTGTTGACAAAAACGAATTCGACTCCATCCTATTCTAATGTGGGGTTTAGCACTAGCCATAAAAATTAGAACCAAAATATCAAACCAAATCGAATATAAAATTTTGGTTCAATTTTTATTCCAGATAAAAAACTATTCAGTACTAATATTTAGGTAATTGTGGATTTCGGTCCAATTTGATTCTAAATCAAAAACCAAGTGAAACTAAATAAGAAACAAAATTAGTTTATACAATTTACAAGTAACTATATTTTTCAGGTATTTTGTTATTTTTGGTTATAAACAATGGCAAAACTATTAAAGGAGGAGGGGTGTCAACTGATGATACCCATAAAATAAAATTTACATATTTTGAATTTTAAAACAAAATTGACCCTGTAAAGTCTTTTGACCCCATCAAATCTATAATTAACTTTGATCCATTCATATGTGATATTAAAGTAGTCAAATATAAAATAAAATTAGTTATTATTTATAACACTGAACCTAGTTAACTCTAGTTTATTTTCTTTTCTCTTTTCATTTTTACCTTTCAATCATTTCAATAACAAATTTCTAAGTCTAATTAAGAAAAATGGTTTGTTACATTAATTCACTTTTTAACCGGAAGTTTTAGAAGTTGATTTCAGTTTTTATATATTTGAAAACAATTATACCATGTCTAAATAAGGAGATTTTTAAAAAATAAGAGCACATGAAAAAGTAATACTATAAAAATTAAGAAAATGATAATTATAGAACTTAGTATATATTTATAACATATTTTAAATTAAATTATACATTTACTTGAAAAAGTATTTTGACACTCGTAAATAAAATTTTTGGTTTTATCGCTGGTTACAAGTAACCATTTAAAATTGAACTCATATAATTTTAATTCTAAACTAATTTTGTCTATTTGAAACCAAAAAATTGTATTGAATTTTAGTTAATATTTATTTTTTATTATATTTTCAAAACAAACAAAAAAAACTGGAAAAAAACTGATTCGAACAAGAACCAAAAAAATTTGGAGCAGCTCCATTGATGGCTCTTAGAGGGTATCTTAATAATTTTTGACAATTAAAAAATGATTAGTGATAATATTGGGTAAGGAACGGTTCTTATTAGAGAGGTTAAAGAACCTCTAAGAACCGGTGATGTGGTTTGTTGTGGTTGGAGAATGAGTTTGTAGTTGGGAAAAAAAAGAATGCCTCTTCAGGTCTCATTTCTTCGCGGTCGGAGAAAATGTTTTTTGTCTCGGCTTCTTTTGGCGATTCGGGCACCACGTTTCGAGCCACATAGAATCACCGGCGAGTCCTCTGAGGATCATCATCTCGAGGTTCCGAAGCCTTCCCTATCGTTGGCGAGTGGCGAGACCGGAATTTCCGAGAATCGTTGGCGAGGCTTCTCTCGCTTACTATCTTTATCTCCCTCTCGGTCATGATCAAAGGTGAAACTTCAGTTAAAGCTAAATCGATTTTGATTTTACTTTCAATCTAGGATTTATATAGAAGCTTTAGGTTTAGTGTATTCGATTACTTTGACATTATCGATTTTCTTTGACTAATAAGAGATCTGTTGGATTTATATTTTCTCGATTTCTATCAGAGTTGTGTTGGGTTTTAATTCTCTTGAATTTTCTCAAAATTGTTTTGCATATTATTAGTCTGAGTTTAAGCATCAGTTAGAGAGATATTGAGAGGCAATAGAGGCTTCAACCTAGTAGATAAGTATAACATACATATTTTGTGTTTTGTAGTTATGTTGATGATTGTTCACTGATTTTAATTCGTTTGGTTTTGTCAACATAGAGTTATACCAGATTCTGCAGCTGAGTTGATTGAATACTGTCTTGAAAGATGTAGGATTCTTGATTGGATTTCGGATGAACTTGTTGCGGAGGGTGTAGTGTATTCAACTGATCAGATATAGACGATGAATAATATTCCTCTAGGTCTGAATGTTGTTAGATTGGTGAATAATATTCCTCTAGGATGAGTAGGTTGTTGTGGTGAGCCATGGTCAAGTCAATGTTCTAATGTGATTGGTAAAGCTGGTTCGACGATCAAGAAGATTAGAAGTATAACTAGAGCTAATGTTAAGATTGTCTCTAAAGATGTCTCTGATCCTTCACACACTTGTGCCATGGATTTTGACAAAATTGTTCTAGTTAGCCTGTTTCTTTGCTTGTTAATTTATGTTTCTTTTTATTTTTTTATCGATTAGATATCTGGTGAGACTGATTCCGTGAAGAAAGCATTTTTCATTATTTCTGCAATCATGTACAAATTGAGTCCTCGAGAGCAGATCCCTCTGGATACAACTGTCCAAGAAGTTCCTACTAACGGTGTGAGAGATGCTGTTATTCGAGATGATGTTTTAAGAGATAGAGATATTGGTTGCCTGATAAACCTCCTTCAAGAGGATCTGAAAATAATAATTTATTTTCTTCGTGTAGTAGTACTATTGGTCTTGCCCTTCCTCCATCTTTCATGTCCTCTATACCGCAAGTTGCTTTATGTCCTCTATACCGCAAGTTGCTTCTGTAAGTATTTAGTTTCATATGTTAATTATGATATCCACCTCATGTTTGAATATGGTTGCATCTTCATCATATTACTCTGTATCTCTTCATCAGATTACTCTGTATCTCTAATTATGGTATCAACCTCATGTTTTGAAAATAAAAGTTTAATAATTCTAAGTGAGGCTCTACCATTGGAATCTCAAAAAAAATGAAAACTCGTCATTGAAGTCTTAACTCACTATTTATATTAAAAAAATGTTAAGAATCCCATTTGGAATTCTAATGAATGGAAATGATCTATGTTCATGACTGATTGGGATTCAAATCGTGACAGTGGACCTCATAATAAAAAGAAGGTCTTTAACATCATAACCTGCATAGTATTTGCTTTCAAAACCGTATAGATTTCGTTAAGTGTCGGTTCGATTCATTAATGCATCTCAACTGAGATATTGAAAATAGTATTTTGCCTTTCGGTTATTTATTTTAGTTAAAGATTGGTCGACCAAACCTTTATTAATCGTTATCATCTATTCTTTCTGCTTTAGGTATAATATAAAACATAAGATTAATCTCAATATTATTATAAAAAATCACTTCAGATATATTCTTTTAGAAATCTAACTGGACCAACCCCTTTCAAACCCTGAGATTCTCGTATGTATGTGTCTATCAATCAATCGTTTTGTGGGGTTTGTTCAATGCATGCAGCGTTATTAACAACGATTATTATTATTTATTTTCATTTACTATAGTGATGTGTATGACACAATGGCTGAAAATAGTTAGGAATTCAGATCTTATGAATCCTGAATAGTGCTTATGATTGACAAAAGAGCTCCCAATAATTGCTGTCATGACTTCATTTCAAAGGCATGCATATAAATAGCTACAACGACAATAATACATTAATGAACTAAGTAAGTGGAGCAATGTTTTCTCTAATATTTCAATAATGTACAAGGAAATAGTTGATTTGTATAACTGATTAACAACATATAAATTAAAATTCGTCTAGCTAATTTGAGCATGTCCTTTCCGAAACATCCGATAAAATTGTAATGATACGGAAAAGATTAACATGGCCATGCACAAAAATAACAGACATAACTCAAAAAATAGTCCAATTTTTTTTTTGTAACAAAATAGTGGTAGTGTAATGGTTTTTATTTCTGGAAGAAGTTGGCATGTTGTATCTAGGTCATGGATCAATTACTCTTAACTGTAAAATTGCTAATTATTTCTACTTGGTAATCGGATATCTAAATTCGGACCGCAACCGATTTTTGAAAAATTGGTTTAAGTTTCGGTCCAAACTTCTCGGTTAAAAATAAAAATAAATAGTAGTTTGTATAACTGATTAACAATATATAAACTAAAATTGCTCAAATAATATACTAAGAAATAGTTAAATATTCACTTCAACAGTTTTTTCCATTGAAATTTAGTTATACGTAATTGAGTTAGGACTATGAATAAAATTGTATCACTCTAGTTGTTGTTGACAATTTTTTTAACCTTTTCATATATCCAGCTAATTTGAGCACTTTGTGATACTGACTTTTGTTTGATAGAAATCAGTTTATGATTGTTCAGGCATTCAAAACATTATTATATCAAGAACATCATGGATTGAAAGAATAAAGCTTGATTTGAAAAAATTGTGGGTTTGACACCAATTATTGAGTAAAATCATTATCATTCATGAGATTATATAAAGTGGAACTAAGAAGGATATCCAATTCCAATTCTAAACCCACTATTATTAGAATCTATTGAGACAGTGGTCGGCGGTTATAACGCTTTTCATTTATTCTATCATTATTAAATTTTAATATTCTTGTGAATAAATGATTGGAAGTCTAAATATTTTATAATATTATATCATCAAATGCACCAACTATTACAAACTACAATATCCTATTGTATTTGATATTCCTGGAATTCTTTTAGAGCATGTCCAATAGTGATTTTTAATTAATGTTTAATTTAAAAAAATATTAAAATAATAAGGAAAGGAAGACAGAGAACAAGTTGGAACTATTAAATCTCTTAAATAAGAGATTCATCCAAATTTTCTAGATACCCAAAATACACATAATAATTTAATTGAATCAATTTATTTAAAGAAAATAAAATTTAAATAAAAAACTAAACTTTTGTTAAAAAATTAATATTTAATATTAAAAACTTCAAATCAAAATACTCTGGGTTGGAGATGATCTTGCGTTCCAAACAATCTGACCAGAAGAATTGGATCACATAAAAAAATGTTCTACTCAGTAGAACATACAGTTTTATGTTAGAGCAGAACCTCTATAAACTAGTTTTTGATGAATTAATAAACAATACCAATTAAACTCTAGTTTCAATTTGGACCAATGTAAGAATTTTAAAAATTCTATTTATAATAGTTCTAATGATATTATAAATTAATAATTATAAATTAAAAAAACTTTAGATTAGTTTCGCGCACAATATTCGAATTCGAAGAATTGAACCAAAACTAACTCAAAAAAATAGGTTTGGGTTCGAATCCAAGCCAAAACCAATCAGGCACTCGATCAGTTCTTGGTAGCCGAAAAGGTATACATGTATTCATATATAAGGGTTCTCAAATATTCTCCGGATATTTGAGTAATTTATGGAAAAAATTGGGTTTTGTTCTGGTATTGTTCCGAATTTAGGTCTTTGAGAATTTTTCAGATATTTGGGTATACAAGTACTTTTCGCTTTAACATTTTTGGATCTGAACTAATCCAGAACCAAACCGAAATAGTTACGGATCTTAAATGAGTTTAAAAATCTCATACTCAAAAAATCTGAACCAAAAAGAACCGACTCAAATTTAAAAAGAAGTAACGTGAATCCGATAAGAGAAAATAAGAGCCTACTGTTCTTTATTATATATAAAGTAGAAACTTTGTAAAACTCATATCTAAATTAATATATTTGATTATAAATATGAGTTCTTATCGATATACACTTTAAAAATGTAAACAGAGTTCTAAACATAATCGTAGATTTTAAAAGGGCAAGTGTTTCCAAATATTGGAAATCATGTTTCTATGAACAATGAAATTATAGTCTTTCAAGAAAAAACGTAGAAAATTTTAAAATATCAATATAATATGTTTTATGTAAAAAAGCAAAGCATTAAAATAATTATTTTTAGAAAGGATTTAAACTCTATAAAGATTCTAAATTTATGACAAGATATATTTTTATAAAATTATAATAAATTGCAAGCGAAACCTTAGAAGGCAATGTCTGACATTTTGGGGTGAGGGATCAGGGGGTTTTTTACGGTGAGCGACGTGCGTACTCTGGGGAGGGCATAGGTGCAGCGCGATCTGGAAGGAAGGGTCTAGGAAGCGGGGGAGCGAGTGCTGGAGAGAGAGTTTGAATCATCGGGGGTGGCGATTTCCGGCGACGTGGTTGCATCGGGTTTTTGAGCGACTAGGCAGCTTCCTCGGGTATGGTTTCCCTCCGATCTAAATCCGATTTTTCAGTGGCTTCTACTCCTGATCGGGTTCGGTAAGGAGATATGTTGAATCTTATTTTGGTTTTCGATTTTGAGTATAAATACCTAGATGACATAATTTGTTTAATTTTGTTGAGTTTTAAGAACAAATTGATTCCAATTTTGAGTCACAGGACTGATTTCATTTTCTCTAGAAATATTATCTTCTAAGTTAATGAAATCGGAATGATCTTGAGGATGGGGAGTGTTTCTGGATTTGATAGCAGAGTGATACGAAGGATATTTGTCCCATTACTGTTAAGTTTTCTGAGAAGTTTTCCCGATATCTTGGTAGGCTTTAGGTTATTGATAACCTTGTTAATTCCATTAGATGTGTTGGTACTTTCAAATAGTGAGAATAAATGCATTGAGATTGGCACTTGTATAAGTAATTACTCGGTCGTAGCTCAAACTATTATGGTTACTAGATGCAATATGTGTTTTTGGTTAATGTGCAATGTTTTGAGAATTATTGGGGTTACCATACTAGGTAGAGTAGATAAAATTGTTAGTATTATACATTCTTGTAATAGTCAGATCCCGGTGATCATGTTGCTTTTGGATAAAACATTTGAAGGAAGTTTAAGCTTGTTGTTTTTTTCTTATGGTGATGCGACTAATTGGTGGGTATATTTCCTTCCATTTGCTAGGATCTGGACAGGATTCAAGCAAATTATTACGAGATATATCATAGTGCAAACTCTTTCTGTCAGAATACGGGGTAATGGAGTAGTCGCCGAGGTATGTTTAACTGTGTTTACAGTTGTAGACAATGTATATAATATGTTAAGTTACATCTTTGTGGGAATATAAAATTCAAATTTGAATTCGATTCTTAAATTATTAAGGATAGTATCCATAAAAATGGTAATGTTAACTGGAAAGGAGAATTATTTGGGAGTCAAAAATCAAAGCGATTATTGTGGTTTTCAAAACTGGTAGAATGGATGGAATCTATTTGTATCGGAAAAGAAACTCTATTATCCGACTGGTTTGATTATAAAAGAATAAGTGATAACACTCTCGGTCGTTTATTTCTTTCTATTTTTCTAGCCTCTCACGTCTACTGCTCTCTTATAAGTGATGTACTTTTTTCCAGTATTGCAACTCTGTGAATGTCTCAGTTGGGGTTAAATAATAAGAGCATGGACTCTAAGTTGCCGCCTCGGTTGTTGAAGATCAAAATCCCAAAGATTGATAACTCAGCACTATTGCCAAGGAGTTCAAAAGTGTTGATGGGTCGCTGGTTGAATCCACTTATCCAAAATGTAGATACTTTTCTCTTTCGGTTGTCGCAGTTTTGGAACTTAGTGGGACGGGTAAGTGGTCTCAACCTAGGAAATGGAAGGTTCCAATTTGAGTTTCAAGCAGAATCTGATCTGGTACGTGTTTTAGATTATGGTTCGATTAATTTTGATGGATGGATGGTCTCCTATGCCCCGTGGAAAGCAATGGCAGACGCAGACTATCCAAACTTAATTATATTATGGATTAGAATTACAGGGATTCCGTTTGAATATAGAGTGGAAGAGGTGTATCGCTTAGTAGCGAGCTCTATAGGTTCGGTTATAAGTATTGAGGTTTCAATGGGTCATGTTCTTTTAGAAATCTCTTGTTCAAAGCCACTTATTTTTTCTTCAATATTTGAATTTGAAGAAGGTATGAAATCCAAAATCATGTTCTAGTATAAGCAACTTGTAGGATTTTGTCCTATCTGTTACAAAATGACACATGATGTTAATTCGTGCTATAAGGCAAAACAAGAGAGCAGGGAGTTGGGGAATGATAGTAAACGAAATGTAGGTGCTTATGAGAGAAAAAAAAAGTTTCAAAGGGACAGTAATTGGGGGGAAAATGAATTTTGGTGTTGTCTCTTGGACTATGGCTGTGAGAGAGAATAATGAAGGGGTTAAAAGGTGGTGAGGGATCCCTGCAATTAAACATATAATAGCCGCCAATGATGAGGTCTTTCTCAGACCTGCTATTTGGCATATAATTTTGATAAGTCCTTGAGTACACTTTTCTTGAATTTTCAGGAAATTGGAGAGGAGGTGGCCAAGGAGACTTTATCTTCTAAGAAGGTGCAATGCCCACTCTTTCAGGAAGAAACTAGAGAGACTCTAATCAACTCAAACAAGTCCTTGATGGTTGCGGATGTCCCAGCTTCTGACCCGACAGTGAAACCTGACTTGGATTCTATTGAGGTTCCCGAGAAACAGGGTACTTTGTCGTCCAAGCAGTTGGATGAACTGCAGAGTGAGGTGGATGAGGGCAGTAAAATGGAGCTGATGGGCGCTGAGTCTGGAAAGATGGAGGACTCAATACTTGATACAATTGCATTTGAGGCAGTCATGCATAGTAGACAACATTTAACAGAGGCAGAAAAAGCTCAGATTCACGAGGAGTTTGCTGCAAAATTGCATAAATGCAAGGAAACCAGAATTGTTAAACCTCCCCTCGAAGCGGGTAAGCCGGTGACTCAAGCTTTGACTCCTCTTCGTGGTGTGTGCACAAAGAAAATGGCGCTAATTGGAACAATGTCTCCTCGTAAGACACCTAGGAATGTTAAGCCTAAGGAGGGCAGGACAAAGGAGCAAGACAAAGGCTCTATGAAGTTTTAAATTTATGATTTTTCAAATTTTATGTTGGAAATGTGAGAGTGTTGGCAATAAGGTTTCAATAAGTTATCTCGTGACATTTGGAAATCTTTTAAACCTGAATTTTTATCTCTATCAGAAACTAAAAATAATTTTCATTGGAAAAAATAAAATTGCATTTGGGTTTCAAATCCCTAACTACGGTTTAACCGAAAGGGGCAAGTTGTGATTTATCATTATTTTATTCAGATAATTATAATGTTACAATAAATTACAAGGATAGAAATATGATAAACATATCATTAGATCTCATTAGCTTGCGATCACATATTACATTTTTTATGGAGAACCTGTTAATGCCAAACGATCTTGTGTTTGGGAACGTTTAACAAGAATGGGTATTATCATAACATGTTCGTGGATAATTAGTGGTGATTTTAATGAGATTACGGGTAATCATGAAAAGAAAGGGGGGTCCCGAGGAATGTAAATTCTTTTATGATGTTTAATCAAATGCTAAGAGATTGTGGGCTTTTTGACTTTCCAAAGGTTGGGAATTCCTTGTCTTGGAGAGGTGTAAGAAGAACCGGGATAGTCCGTTGTGTTCTTGATAAAACCTATGGTAATGGAGATTGGCATGAGTTATTTCCAAATTCCAGAATTCAATACTTGGAAATGATAGGATCAGATCATCAGCCTATTATAGGACGATTTCAGGATCAGTCGCACAAACCTAAAAATAAAAAGTTCTGCTTTGATAAATGTTGGATAGGTAAAGCTGGTTTTAAAGATATTATTGAAAAAAGTTGGAACCGGAGAAGGCAATATAATAATTGAAACATCTCATAGACAGAGAAAATTAGAATTTATCATCAGGATATATCTCATTGGAGAAGTCAGAACATACAACCCGGGCACCAAAAAATACAGGTGTTAAAAAGGGTGGTCGAGGATTATAATAATGGTAACATGGTAAATACTAATGCAATTATTGAAGCAAATTCAAAGCTTAAAGAGTCTTACATTGAGGAAGAGGTCTATTGGAAACAAAAAAAGTAGAAACAAGTGGTTATAGGAAGGTGATGAAAATACTAAATTATCTCATGCTCTAGCACGACAGCACAGAGCATATAATAGAATAACTGGCTTAATGAATGGAAGGGGTCATTGGGTTGCCAAAGAGGCAGAGATATTACACGAAGCATCGTCTTATTTTTCAAATCTTTTCACTAGTAATGGGTCCATAAATTTCCATGTGGAGGAAATTGAGAGTAAAATTACAGACCTAGATAACCAGTTGCAGATACAGCTCTTTTTATTATGGATCCACATAAGACACTGGGGCCTAATGGCATGACAACTCTTTTTTATCATCATTCATGGGATATAATCAAGGACGATTTGATATTCTTGCTAAATAATTTCCTAAGGTATAGATTTTTCAAAAAGGGTTTAAATAAGACAATATATGTCTCATTCCCAAGGTTATGCGGCCAACTAGACTGGTGGATTTTTGGCCTACTAATTTACGTAATATTGGTTATAAGTTGATTTCAAAGATATTATGTTTGCGGTTTAAAAGGGTTCTCCCAAAGCTTACGTCAGAAACACAGTCGACATTTGTTGATGGGCGTTTCATCTCAGATAATTTTCTGATCGCTCGGGAAATGTTACATGCCTTACGCACGAACAAATAAGTGAATGGGCAATTTATGGGCATTAAAAGTGACATAAGTAAAGCATATGATATAGTAGAATGGCAATTCATATCAGCTATGCTGCATACGTTAGGTTTTTACGAACAATGGAAAAAATGTCTTATGTGGTGTGTAACTAGTGTTGAATACTCGGTAATAATTACTGGGGTCCCAGGAGGGGGGGGAGAAGGATTGTTCCTAGTAGAAGTTTACGACAAGGCGATCCATTTTCCCCATATCTATTTATACTTTGTACGGAAGTTCTCATTGCCAAACTACAAAAACCGGCGCAACAACGACTCATTACTGATAAAAATAGTGTGCTATAGTCAATCAGTATCTCACTTACTCTTTGCGGAAGATAGTCTGCTTTTTTGTAAAGTCACAAATGGGGAGGCAAGACATATACTTAACATTCTTACAGAGTATGAATTAATCTCTGGGCAAAAAATAAATTTTGATAAATCATCTATACAATTTGGAAAGAAGGTTTTGGAGGAAAGTAAATAAGTTATCCAACACATAGTGAGGATTATAAATTTTGGAGGTATGGGGACGTACCTCGGACTCCCGAAAAATATTAGAGGTTCTAAAGTACAAGTTTCGCTTTTGTTGTCCAGAAATTACAGGCGCGTATAGCCAATTGGTTGACCCGTTTCCTCTCCAAGGCCGGAAAGGAAATTAAATCAGTCCTTACGGCCTTTCCGACATTTGTTATGACGTGTTATAGGCTACCAAAGGAATTTTTACAAAAAAGTAAATTGGGCCATAGCACACTTCTGGTAGGCAAATTCGGAGTCAACTGGAGGAATACATTGGAAAAATGACAAAATTTATGTAAACCAAAATCCGAAGGAGGGTTGGAGTTCCAAATTTTAGAGGATTTTAAGACGGCTCTCCTGGCCAAACAAGTATGGCGATTACTTGAGTTTCCATATTCACTTTTGGCTAATTTCAAAAATTAGGGTTTTGTTGAAAATTGAAAAATCGGAGCTGGCTGTAACCTTAATGAAATCTGATGTTTTCATGTTCGGTTGATTGACTAAAATTTTTTTTTAATTGAATTAGAATTGCATGATTAGGGTTTCATTGAAATCGAAAAATTAGGGCTTCATTGAAATCGAAAAATTATGGTTTCATTAAAATCAAAAATTAGAGTTTATGGTTTCAGGGTTCTGATGTGATAAACCGAAATAAAATATAATCTAATTTAAAATAGCCCTGAATGATCTGGCTTAATAAGATTATACCGAATCTGGTTTTCTCGCAATTGGTTTAAGAAAAATTATACCAAGTTGGAGAAAAACATGCAGGTGCCAACCGACACATGGTCAGGATTAGAAAAATCATAAATAAAATTTTAAAGTCTTTGATTTGATTTCTTTGGTTTTTAAAATCCCTTTTTAACCCTCTTGAGCGCATATATGATATACATTCAAGTTAAAGTTTAGTTCCTCAAACAAATCTAAAGAAATTGATGTCTTTCCACTTCACGTCAACTGTCAAGACTCGTTTCATCGTATGGTGGGCTAGCTCGGGTTAGGTACCTACTTTGACATGGGTGAGGCAGATGGTAACCGTTACCATATGATTATGAGATAGGTTTACTTGACTGAGCTATCAAGACCGTCTTGAGCTTTGAAACATCTGAGTGATTTTGGCATATGAGATGTCATATCACGACTGAGAGTTATATATGTGATATAACTAGCAAATAAGTTGCTTACCTAAATAACTAAGGTCTGGGCGATGAGCTCAGCTCACTCAGATTTTTCTGAAATATGGATCTCGGGATCATTGTATTCAATCGAGGAACTATTGATTGAACACAATGTGAGTTTTCTTAAATATGTTAAGATTTCTCAACACTTAAACCATCATAACTAAAACTCCTTACCTCTCTTAATTTCAGCTATGGAAAATAACAACCATAACCACAACTCATTCTCCCTTCGATCTGTCCTTGAGAGGGACAAGTTAGATGGGAAGAATTTCCTGAGTTGGTACCGTAACCTGAGAATTGTTCTTAGGCAGGAGAAGAAATACTATGTTTTGGAACAAGTCTTGCCTCCTAGACCGGCTGCCAATGCAACTGTTGCAGCTAGGAATGTTTGGGATAAGCATTCCAATAATGTGATAGATGTGCAATGATTGATGCTTGCGACCATGATCTCGGAACTGCATATGCAGTACGAGAATGTGGTGTCGCCCATCGAGATCGTGACTGGCCTGAAGGGAATGTTTCAGGAACATGCACGATATGAGAGATACCAAACGGTAAAAGCTCTCATCGAATGCAAACTATCGAAGGATGGTTCGGTGAGTAGTCATGTCATGAAAATGATAGGTTATATTGATAATCTAACTAAACTAGACTGTCCCTTGGCCAAGAGTTGGCTACAGACATCATACTTCAGTCGATGTCGTCTTGTTATCATCAGTTCGTATTGAACTATAATATGAACAGCATGATGAAGACGTTGACTGATCTGCATGGAATGTTTAAGACAGCAGAGCCGAATGTCAAGAAGGGCGCCCCGCCAGTACTCTTAGTGCAAGGGGGTAAATCGTTTAAGAAACATGGGAAGGACAAGGGTAAGGGAAAGGCTAAAGCTGACCCGGTTGTGAACCAGGAGCCGGCCATATCCATACCCAGAACCAGGCCCAGCCCATCTAAAATGGACGTTTGCAATTACTGTAACGAGCCAGGGCATTGGAAAAGAAACTGCAAGAAATATTTGGAAGATTGCAAGAAGATGAAGAAACAGTATGACGCTCCTTCAGGTATTTTTGTTATCGAAGTAAATGTTGCCCAACAAGTTCTACTTCATGGGTACTTCATACCGGCTGTGGTGCTCATATTTGTACTAATATGCAGGGCCTAAGAAATAGTAGAAGCTTGGAGAAGGGGCAAGTAGACTTACGTGTAGGAAATGGAGCAAGAGTTGCTGCATTAGCCGTAGGAACATAGAATTTGTCTCTTCCATCTGGTTTAGTTTTGGTTTTACAAAATTGCTACTATGTACCTGCTATAAGCAGAAACATTGTTTCTGTTTTGGTTTTGGATACTCAAGGTTTTTCATTTTCGATTAAAAACAAATGTTGTTCCTTCACTCGAGATGACTTATTTTATGGCAGCGCCCCATTATCGAATGGGGTTTATAATCTTGACCAATCTACACCTATATATAACATTAATATCAAACGCTTCAAAGTAAATGATTTGTACCCGAGTTATCTTTGGCATTGTCGTTTAGGGCTTATTAACGAGAAATGCATCCAAAAACTTCATCATGATGGGCTTTTGGACTCTTTTGATTATGAATCATTTGAGAAAAGTGAATCTTGTTTATTGGGCAAAATGACAAAGACTTCTTTCAACAAACTCAATGAAAGGGCCAGCGATTTATTGGGCCTTATATATACCGATGTATGCGGTCCGATGAGCCTAAGTTCCAGAGGAAATTTCAACTACTTCATTACATTTACTGATGACTTCAGTAGATACGGTTATGTCTATTTAATGAGACACAAATCAGAATCTTTTGAAAAGTTCAAAGAGTTCCAAAATAAAGTACAGAATCAACTTGGTAAGAGTATTAAGGTTCTTCGATCTGATTGAGGAGGTGAATACTTAAGTCAAGAGTTCAGCTACCATCTGCGAGATTGTGGAACTATTTCACAACTCACTCCTCCCGGAACACCACAATGGAATGGTGTGTCTGAGAAGAGGAATCGAACATTACCTGACATGGTTCAATCAATGATGAGTAACGCTGATCTTCCGTTATCCTTTTGGGGATATGCTCTAGAAACTTCTGCGTTTACGCTGAATAGAGTGTCATCAAAATCAGCGGCAAAGACACCATATGAGATGTGGACGGCAAAGCCCGAGAGATATATAGGATTCCTCGTGACTGAAGGACAGGATTTGTTGATCGTTGACAACGATGAACCTGCAAACTTCAAAGAAGCAATGATGGGCCCTGACTCCGAAAAGTAGTTAAAGGCCACACAATCCGAAATGGAATCCATGTCAGAAAACCAAGTTTGGTCGTTGGTCAATTTACCTCATGGTGCAAAAGTAATCGAGTGTAAATAGGTTTTCAAGAAGAAAATTGATGTGGATGGTAACATACAGATTTATAAAGCTAGACTGGTAGCTAAGGGTTTCAAACAAGTCCACAGTGTTGACTATGATGAAACCTACTCTCCAGTAGCTATGCTTAAGTCTATTCTGATTCTCCTAGCGACTGTTACTCATTATGATTATGAGATTTGACAGATGGATGTCAAAACCGCGTTCCTGAATGGTATTCTGGAAGAGGATATTTATATGACACAACCTGAGGGTTTTGTTGATCCTAAAACTGCTGGGAAAGTGTGCAAACTTCACAAATCCATTTATGGATTAAAGCAAGCATCACGGAGTTGGAATCTTTGTTTCAATGAAGCAGTCAAAGAATTTTGCTTAATCAGGAATGAAGAAGAAAGATGCGTATACAAGAAGTTTAGTGGGAGCGCAGTTGCGTTTCTTTTGTTGTATGTGGATGATATCTTACTTTTCGGAAATGACATTCCGTTGCTGAAGTTTGTTAAGGCTTGGTTCGGAAAATGTTTCTCGATGAAGGACATGGGGGAAGCCGCCTATATTATTGGAATCAGGATCTATCGAGATAGACCTAAAACGCTGATCGGATTGTGTCAAGACACTTACATAGATAAGGTCTTGAGCATATTCAGTATGCATGATTCCAAGAAGGGCTTCTTACCAATGTCTCATGGCATGGTTTCAAGGAAGATGGGGTGTCCCAAGACACCTGCTGAGCGAGAACGCATGAGTAGGATTCCCTATGCTTCCGCAATAGGATCCATCATGTACGCTATGATTTGTACTCGTCCACACGTTGCTTGTGCATTAAGTATGACAAGCAGGTACCAATCAAATCTAGGTGAGACTCACTGGACTGTCGTCAAGAACATCCTGAAATATTTTAGGAATACTAAGGATATGTTCTTGGTGTACGGAGAAAGTGCGGAGTTGGTTATTAGTAGATTCACGGATGCAAGCTTTCAGACAGATAAGGATGGTTCCCGGTCTCAGTTCGGTTACGTCTTGTCTGAATGGCGGTGCAGTTAGTTGGAAGAGTTCCAAGCAAAGCACCGTAGCAAACTCCACTACTGAAGCTTAATATATCGCTGCTTCTGAAGCTGCAAAGGAAGCTGTTTGGATAAAGAAGTTCATCTCTGAACTTGGTGTGATTCCGAGTATTGCTGACCCAGTGGCGCTGTATTGTGATAACAATGGAGCCATTGCACAGGCAAAGGAGCCCAGATCGCAATCCAAGCATATAGAGAGGAGATATCATCTGATTAGAGAAATCGTTGAAAGAGGAGACGTGAAGATCAGCCGAGTTTCAAGTGAAGAGAACGTCATTGATCCTTTGACGAAAGTACTTTCACGGACTAATCATGAGTATCATGCCAATGGCATAGGCCTTAGGTCTCTTAAGATGTAATCTTAGTTCGAGTGGGAGTTATAATAGTTTTATGTTATGATGTAAACATACTTTAGTTATGTTTTAATGAAATTATTTCATTTCTATTTAATACTTGTACTAAATATTTATCCCAAAAGAATCATGACATTCTTATAGGTCATAAAGTTGAGGACTTGGTCATCAAAACCCTATAGGCGTAAAATGCATGAATTATTTCATTCCCTAGTCAATGGTTATTAAAGTGGGATACTAATAACGAGATAAACTAGTATGTGAGGTGATTGATGACTAAGTTTCATGGAGTCATTGATAATAAGTATCAAGTCAATCACATAGATGTGTGTCACATGAACATAGCATCGGAAATGACCCGCTATGAGAACTCTACTAGATCGTATGATGAGTGTCATAAGAGATTCTCATACGACTATAGAGCATAGTCCTTAGACCTGAGTTCATGCCATTTTCTTGCACATGAATTGGTGTGTTTTGAAAATTTCAAACGCCAACCGTAACTGGTGGTTATAAAGGAATTTGTCGCACAAATCATGAAATGTGAGAAAGGAACAGAGGATGGAACAAAATGGAATTTTTCCCTCCTATATATGGGAGAAAAATATCTCTGGTCCCTTCGAAAGATTTGATACTGTAAAATGCATGGTCGTGCTCAAACAAGGTGAAAGACGCTTGTTTGCTCAATCAGTACAAATTCAAGTTCGATGAACATTGATCAGACTCATTAAAATAAGGATGACACGAACTCTTACCTTAGAGCAGATAGAGATATGGAGACAAAGGGATTTTGGGAATATATGATTCCAATACAAGTGGGAGATTGTTGGGAATGTCCAGCAATCATTTGTACTTACTCGTGTGGTCGATTCTAACATCAAGAGTAGACAAATTCATATGGTACTAGGGGTTGGAATGGCTTGCAAGAGTCCACTTATAATATGTGAGTTGAGATACTCACCGCTAGTACTATATGATCCTATTGGGTCACACACCTAAGCAAATGGAGACAATTCAATAGAGAATGATCATTATAGGAATGGTTCATGACTTGAGCGTAATAATACATGGTTTCGGATAAGAACATGTGTTTTGGGCCAGACCTAAATTAATCCTAATTCAACTAGGTATTAATTAGATGTTTTGGGTTGGGCCTAAATTAATCCTAATTCAACTAGAAATTAATTAGGTGTTTTGGGCTGGGCCTAAAGTAATCCTAGTTCAACTAGGAATTAATTAGGTTAACTTAAGCTCCCTATATATATGATATAGATAACGTTTTTGATAATAATAAAAAAAAAAGAAACCCTAGCCGCTGATTGCACAAGTCAAAATCCTAAGAGAATTGCACACAAATTTCTAGCAAACTTCCCTCCTACATGCGTGCGTGTGGACTATCAATAGAGGTGCTACACTTAGAGCACTTGCTGATTTCATATATGATCTTATATCCGCTGCACTAACCAAACTTCAGGTATAATCGAGTTCCCTATTTATCATATTCAATTAAGTCAATACAAGACCTAGGGCTTAAGGTTTTGCTAGATTAGTCAATTGATAATTGTCGAATTGCTTAAAAATCTATCAATTTATTTATGATAAGAAGAGCAAATCCCAGCACACTTATAAAGATTGACGTTGATCAAGATAACAAATTCAAGTTTATCTTCATTGTGTTTGATGCGAGCATCCAAGGATTTCTATTTATGTAGAAGGTCGTGGTCGTTGATGGAACATTTTTGCAAGGTCAATATAAAAGGTACTCTACTTACTGCCACAATGAAAGAAATAAATTTTAACATATTTCCAATTGCGTTCAGGGTAGTTGACATTGAGACTGATGAATCTTAGGAATGATATTTTAGACAACTTAACCGTGTTATCCCGAATGATGAAGAACTAGCAATAATTTAATATAAGCATAAGTCAATAGACAATGCGATAAAGAAAGTACATCCACTTGCTGGTAGCGGTATATGCACCTACTATTTGTGCAAGAATATCTTGTTGAAGTTCAGAGGGTGAGTCTTTCAAGCTATTTAAAAGAGCGGCAATTGTGTATAGGTTGCAAGATTTAAATGACCTATTTGCACAGATTCAAGAACTCAATCCTCCCATTCATGCTTATTTACTTAGTATTGATGTTCGGTTGTGCAGATGTGTATATTTCCTCGATAATAGGTACAACATCACCACAACAAACATAGCTGAATTAATCAATCATGCCTTGAGTGAAGCAAGGACTTTTACAATTGTGCAACTAATTGATGCAATAAGGTGCATGTTAACATTGATGCAATAAGGTGCATGTTAACATGGTGGTTCGCATTAAAAGGCAAGTTTAATGACAATAGCTCTCACTTGTGGCGTTGAGAAAATGTTAAAGGTATATTAGCTATGTAAGTTTATGTATTACCTATTTAGGTTTATGTATTATCAATGTAGGTTTAAGTACTATAGGTCTATGTATTACCTACGTAGGTTTATGTATTATCAATGTATTATCAATGTAGGTTTAAGTATTAATGTTCTAGGTTTAATTATTGACGTTGTAGGTTTATGTCATTTGTTTTTCCTCTTTTGTAGGAAAAAGTTGAGGAAGCCAAATTGTACGCGATATAATAACTAGATGAACATCATGCACATTTGACAAACCACACCTCATCTAATGTGGTCAATTTGACAAAGAGAAAATATTCATGCAAAAGGTACAAGGTAGACAAAATTCCTTGTGTCCATGCCCTAGCTGCCGCCGAAAGTACTGGTTTTCAAATTATCTCTCTCACTCATTACCACACAACAAATTTGTATGATGCCTACGCAAAGTGTATTAAGTCTCGAAATGATGTTACATATGTTCTCGATGCGGTGGCTAACAAGGTTTATAAGCCTCCATCCATTAGAAAACAAACAGTAAAACCAAAAAACTCAAGAATAAAGGGCGTCCTAGAATTGTAGCTGAGTCTAAACGACCAAGGAAGACATACAATTGTACAAAGTGTTCTCAAGTTGGCCATAATACGCGTACTTGCCCATCGCATACATGACATGTTGATTACATTGTGTGCCAAAAAAACATAGATTATTTATTGTTAAACCTATGGTTTCTGTTATATCTATATTGTGTATTTGTAAATCTACATTGCGTAGTACATTTGTTATGTAGGTTTGTAATGTATTATTATGTATGTTCTTACATATTGTTATGTAGATTTGTTTTGTATAGCTATGTAGGTTTTCCATGTACTCTAATGTAGGTTTTTTATCTACTTTTATGTAGTTTTTTCCATACTATTACTTAGGTTTTCATGTACTATTGTGTAAGTTTGTAATGTACTGTTATGTAGGTTTGCTTTGTATTTCTATGTAGGTTATTCATGTATTGGTATGTAGGTTCTTACGTACTGTTATGTAGGTTTTTGCGTACTGTTATGTAGGTTTGCTATGTACTGCAATGTAGGTTTGTTATGTACTATTATGTAAGTTTGCTTAGATACATGCATATCATGTTATGTCTGTATTGTATATTTGTAAACCTACATTTCGTATTGTCAAACTTACATCGTATGTTGTTATGTCTAAATACAAGTTAGAACAAGTTACAAAAGGAATGTTGTTAATCCTACGAAGGTAGGATTGAAGTTTACAAAATAATACATTAAACCTACAATTAGGTTATAAACTTTATAAACCTACATAAACGTATCTGATGAAATCCTACATGCGTACAGACCTCGAGGTATTAAAAACCTACTTAACTCAAGGTTGACTGTCGAAGATCCACATATCTTTATTGTCTATATCTCCTCAAGGATTTTGATTCATGATAACGTCAGAATCCGCGGGAAGCTCATCTAAGGTCTCACCTGCATACTTCATCCGGTGGAATGGAATTATGTTCTCGCTCAAACCTTCGAAAGAGACACCTGGGGTCAAGCATTCAACGAACTTGAATGCAAAAATCCCACAATCCCCACTACTATTATGTTGTGAAGCTCCTTTTATCCTTGTCGTCTTGTACGTTCTACCGATAAGCCTCTCTTTTTCTTCCACCATTGTCATTTGTTTCACGAAGAGTGGGATCATCTTTGCAAAGGCTTTACATTGACTCAAAACTAAATTGTACGTCATTCATACATGTAGGAATCAAAGATTCTGATCATATACTTTACCAAGTTCACCTATAACGCCATCCAATGTGCTCCTCCAATGTTGTGCACAATGTACACCTAATCCACCTCTGAAACCCATTTCATTATACTACCATACAGACCATCATTCCTTTGGTAAATATCTTCATACCCTGCCTCAAACCTATAATTTTTTGCCCTTGTTGCGAAGGAAGCCGTTTGTGTATTCGGAAGCTCACATTATTGAAAACTTCATACCAACAAAAGCGATCCGACGACTTCTAAATGGCGTAATTACCTCGTAATGTCTTCTACAAAATATTTGCATAATAGCGGACATATACTGCAAACAGGAGAAAATATTTTAAGCTGACAAAACCTAAATAACCAAAAATGAAACCTACATATAATACACAAAACCTACATAACAGAACAGAAAGCCTACATGTAATACACAAAACCTACATGACATAATACAAACCTACATGTAATACACAAAAGCTACATAATAGAGCACAAAACTACATGTAGTACATAAAACCTACATAACAGAACATAAACCTACATAACCGAACACATCATCTACATAACAGAACACAAAACCTACAAGACGTAACAAAACGTACCTGCGTAGTCAACCAGCAAAATCGAGTATCATTTGTTGGCCATTCTTCCTTATATGTCATCAGCTGAACGTAGAAATCTTAGTCTTTATGTGGACCGTCACCATACCTAAAAAACTTACATGTTACACAACAATGTAAGCAAATAATTATTTATGTTGCATATAAGGAGGACTTACAAATCGCTTGTGATGTATTCAACAAGTTTCATCAATTTGCTCGCCTAATAATCATCAAATGAATCATATATAGCGATTGAGTGCTTGATTCCTTGCACAATATAACTCACAATTGAACATCCTTTGACGGGTGAAATCTGTAGGAAAAGAAAAAAGAATCATAAGCAGGTCTATAAACAATATTTGTTAAACATATTAAGAATAATTTAAACATACATGACAGTAGTAAAACCTACATAACAGTAGTATAACCTACATTACTAATATATCCACAAACTTGCATGAGCGTAGTAAAACCTATATTACTAATAAATCCACAAACATACATGACGGTAGTACAACCTACATAAAGGTAGTAAAACCTACATTACTAATAAATCCACAAACCTACATAACACTAGTAAAACCTACATAAGAGTAGTAAACCCTACTAAACATATAGTTTTATAACCTGAGAAGCAGCCAACTTGATTTTTCTCCTCTCTCTTTGAACAAGCATTATAGCCAAAACCTTTTGGTTATCGGAGGCCTTTGTTGATTGTTCCTTCTCGAGCATTTTTTAGTCTTCAACCAATCATCATTAGGTAAAGTCATATCAATGATTTGATCATCTAGAAGAATTTTGTATTGAATTAGATCTCTGCATGTTTGTTCTTCTCTACCAGATCGCACAACCTTAGTCATTGGACTCTCTGGGTCTGAAGTTTCTTCGGTAACTACCTTCCAGAACTTTGCATTCTGAAGGAAGGAAAAAATTTTATTAAGCCTATAAACGTTTCACCAAACGTACAAAACACATTATAGAAAATCTACATAATAGTATACAACAAACATGACAAGTTCAGATTGTTTTACTAGTAAAATCTACACCATATAATCAATAAACCTATACTACATAAGATAAAATATACAAAACATTTAACATTAAATTTTTGAGCGGTGAGCCTCTTCTACAGGGACACAACTCCAATTACCTTATTCGACTCTCCTACTCAAAGGGAGGGGACTCTCAAAATTGCACATTTTGGTTTCTATATTCGGAAAATCTATTGGTTAACCCACCATATCGCTTTTCAAGGTTGTAAATTTGTCATCATTCTTCTTTTCAGCCTCTTCGAACTTTGACATCAATCCCTCCAACAACAACTTTATGTCATACTGCTCATTTTGTATGAAATACTGAGTCTTATTCCTAACCTTCTCCTTCACAAAGGACATCAAGAAGATGTCCATCATTTCGGTCTTCTCAATCTCCTTTACCTTTGTTTCTTTTTCATTGTTTGGTGGTGGCTTTTTCTTCTGAGGGGGAACCCGCGCTTCTGCTATAACCACTCCATATACAAAGAGATAATACAATATTAGAAACCTACATAACTTCCCAGCAAACCTACATGTCCTACAACAAAGCTACATAACATGTCACAAACCTACATAGCCTCATTACTAAACCTACATCAATAACTTTACAAACCTACGTAAGGAACATATTTGAAACTGCTATCGAGAACATGTTACCTTCCTTGATTTCACTGACTACCTTCTTCAACTTCCTCTTCTTTGAAATTTCCGTGTCCTGAAAGCTCTCATCCAGTGCCTCTCCAAGTGTATCCTAAATCATATTACGGACTGCACGGTCCACGCTCTTTTCTCTCTCCCAAAAAGGACTGCAAAAAATTGTTTAATTTTGGATTATATGGGAACCTACAAACAATGTTTTTAAACCTATATAAGATGTTCAAAACCTATATTTTATAAACCTACATACATTTCCGTCTTCTGAATTCTGCATCTCATCCTCTTGGATAGCATCCAGACTTCCTTTACACTTGCATGCCTCCCAACGGAGCAACAGTATGTCCTCATTTTCTGTTTGGGAACCATAAAGCTTCACAAGGCATTTAATATACTTCAATGCCCATATCAGCAACACATAGACACAACCATGTCAGTTCGTAGAAGTCTGGACCTTCAAGAATATTCGTGTGTAACTCTGCCCAAAACTCATAATGGGATTCCTCCACATTCACTCCTTCCACGACCACACCACATGGCAGACCATATATCTCTTCAAATTCATGAAGGAAGAATCTCATTGGGCGGGTACCAACCAATACCCACATCTCATTGATTCTTTTAACATTAAGTTGATTACAAAGCAACCAATCGAGTGGTTTTGCTGCCCATTTATACTTCCTCTCTGTCAATTTTAGCACAACTCCAACTGGGATATTGTCATGCATGTCGATGAAGGCATCTTCACCAATAGCTAGACGCATTTGCTTAAATTCCAGAAGTTTAAAGTAATGATTGGAGCTCTTTTTACTCTCAGCACTTTTGCCAACAGTGAATAGTCTCTTTGATATTCATTCTACGCCATCGCTGCGAGGAAAACAAGGCATCAAAATGTTAAGAAAAATGAGTTTGTAAACCTATATAACTGAAAATAAAACCTACATAAGTTATTTAAAAACCTGCATAACTTATTTAAGAACCTACATAACTGAATATAAAACTTACATAACCTAATGCAAAACCTACAAACTCTAAAATGTTCACGATAAACCTATAGAATAGACTCTCATCCTCCTTCAAAACCTACACAACCATTGTCTTTTAAACCTACACAACACAAACAAACTATCTACAAACCCTACAAATAATTCAATTTTAGTGCAGTTATTGTAGCCACGAATCCAGATTTCATATTTGCTAACCCAAAATCTCGCAAAAACCTAGACTTTCTTCGAAAATCTAAACCCTGACTCTTGCAAACCCCACGTCAACGAACAAATATCTCTAATTTCAAGCTTTTATCTTCAAAAGTTAACGACCTCATCGTTTCACAAAAACCAGAGATTTCGATCTTACTTTTTTCTATGAGAATAGGTAGGTCGTTGTCGCAAGTGAAGAAAAAAATTGAAGATGAAGAAAAAACTAGAAAAAAACGGAAGGAAGAGAAGAAGAAGAAGAAGAGAATGAGGAAGAAGATGAAGAAGAAAAGAAGTTAGGATTCGTGACAAAAGAAAAATAACTTTTGTGTTACAAAAAGTTTCAATTTCCTTTTGAATTTTTCTACAAAACTATTTTGAATTTTCAACTTTTTAAAAAAGGAAAAAAAAAATTAATTTAAATAACATTTTTATAATAGACCTATATATTTTTAAAAGAATATAAATAATTTCATTTTTCATTATTTATAGTTGCTACATAATTATTCTAATAATTAATATATTTTATTGGATTATTTTTATCATTTTTTCGTATATGTATATACATGTTATAAAAATGTAAAAAGTAGACGAGGACCCGCAATACACAATGTAAAAAATAAGTAGTCATGTTGAGTTTTGGAATTTAGCAGAAAGGCATAAACTCTGAGTTTGCTTCCTTTTCACGTCTTTAAAGACATCGATTGATTGATGGGTTTGATGGATTCTTGATCAGTTCCTATTATTTTCTCCTCTACTATCTCACAAGACTCTTTTTTATACTTTTCTCCTACATTTTTATTTTAGTTATATTTTTAGTTGAGCAATTTTTCTTTTTATATTTGTACAAATATAAGAGCATGCACCCTTTATAAAGCTTCTGGTTCCAGCTTTATTTTATGTATTTCCCAAGAGCTATGTTATTACTTTTATTTTAAATATGTAAATGTATATATAGACATGTTTACTTCATTTTGATCATAAGCTATAAACATCATTTCATATTTTAAAAGCATATCATATGGTAGTCGAGTAAGATGGAGGTAGTGAATTTTAATATATTTGTTTTTCCATAGAGTAATAATATATCTTACAGCTAAATTTTTCAGAGTTGTCATTTTTTTTGTTACAACATATTCAACAAAATTTAACATATCTCTGGTAGATGCTTAAGGAGTGTAGAGATCATTCAAGATTGTAGGGCATGATATATTATTATCTACTTTTTTCGAAAAAAAAAAAAGACTATAGGTCTTAAATTAGCATATCATATCAACTCAAAACTAAAAAAAAAATCTTATTGGTTGCAAAGAATAAGATCAATTTGTGAACAAAATCACAATTAACAAGCAACGATTTCAATAAGTCTGAGAACATTATCTAGAAATGTGCAATAGGTACAATGGTTAAATACTTAAATATATTGTATCTTTCTTATCAAAAATATAAGTCCATATCACTAGGGAAAAAAATGATGATTTTACCTTTCTCTTTCTATAAGTTAAAGTATGGGACAACAGAATTTCGGTTTGGTTCACACGTCACATAATTTCCGACCAGCCTGAAGATAAAAACTGAGAACTTAAAGGATGTATAAAAGGTAGAGAGTTGTTTAAATTTTAGCTTATGGTGATATGTTTGGGCCTAGGTAGACATTAAGAGTGAAAACTAATTTATGGGCTTAAGATATATATATATAATTACATGTTAAAGTGAAACATCGCGATGCTAAAGTCACAAGATTTGTCACAAATAAAAAGTATTTGCTATATTACTTTATGTAAATTTACATATTATAATATGGTAAACATGTCAATTTGAAAAGATCCAGATTAGAACTTGCATTGACCTAGATTGTCATCAGTATATTTAGTACGCACTGCTATATTAAAAATAATATATATAAGGATTCGAACTCAGAATTTTTTGATAAAATATTATTTATTTTTTTGGTAAAAATGAATTCATAAGCTTCCAAAATCTTTTCCACAAAAGATATTACTTATGTGTTTGGACAAGCAGAAGCTATATATGATTTACTTGTACAAAACTTTTGACTTGATTGATAAAGTTTGCCTTATGTATGAACCAACCAATAAGACGTTTAAGTATGTTTATGAAAAAGATTGAATGTATATGACGTACTCAATCGCCACCATGTTTTAGCTTACATAACATTGTTACTTCCAAAATCATCTTTTCCTTGTATTGAGAATGATGATCATTTTCTATGAGTTCAAAAGTGATTACGTGACAAATATACCTCTCTTTTTTTGTACGGCGATTTTAGTCCTAAAGTCGTCATATTCTTGTATTGTTACTTCAATTTCACTACTCATGACTTGGACTATATTTGGTATATCATAAATTTCACATTATAACTCCATAATCGGATCATAAACGAAGAATATAATTCAATTGTAATTTTCATTATTATTTATATGCATTAACATTGCAGACGATCATGTTTTATATGACTCAAAGGCTGCACACACCAGAATATAGTAATAACCAAATAAATATTATTATTTTCAAAAAGAAAAGGAAAAGGAAACTTCATAATCCACATGCCTAGCCGTCGCTCTACAAATTATTTTTTACTCAGTAATACTACAAAACCAATAGTATGATAACTCCAAACAATCACTAAAATGTACATATATATTAGGTAAGCAACTATACAATGAACACCAATTCAATATAACAATTAAAAAACATGATACACTTAAATATGCTAAACTAATAACAGAACATGCATGATCCTTCAATTATTAGTACCCTTATATTCTCTCAAACATCCACTCATAACTACAATCCTAGTTTAGACATTGAACCTACCAGGGCAATAACAATCAGCCCCTTATTATATCTCATCACAAAATGTTAAATGAAAAACCATATAACTCACATATGCACTAGAACTAAAATAAAATAAACTATTGCCATTTCATATGTCGAACACAATATCAAGTTATATTTCAATGAAAATTTTATTAAATTAGAAGAGAATTATTAACCTCACTAACAATGACGTTTTTTTAATGAAAAATCATATAAGTCCCAATTCATAAACATAAACACACAAGGACAACTATATCCTAGCTTAGGTCTTGTAAAATCTAAGTGAACAATAATATTAAATCACAATATATATAATTTATTTTATATGTATACATACATGTGACTTATCATGAACATATAAATAAGAACAGATATCCATCATGTCCATGCATTTATAATTAGCTATATTAAAAAAAATTACATACATAAATATAGTGTTCGTACCAGACACACACATATATATATAGAAAGAGAGATATGAGAGTAGACACAGAATGAGTTATATTAATTCTCTCAAATGTTACCTCCTTGCTGATCATGACCATTGTTCCATGGAAGAAATGTCCCATATGACCCTCCGGTGCCACGTGGCGGCTGACTCATAACCGGACTAGCCCCCGAAAGGCAATAAACCGGATTTAACGGAGGTGGTTGCTGCGGCTGAAGCGGCTGAGGCTGGAAAACCAAATCCACGACATTGCCAGGTGTCCCAGAGGCTGACGTGGATAGACCATAATGTGCCAAGTCAGCATTAGCAGCGTCTAGCTCTTTCTGAAGCCTATGGACTTGTCTTTGGAGGTAAGAGATGGCTCCGACGCAGCCATAGACAGGGTCACGGACACGTGCCTCGGCCTCATAGGCTAAGGAGTTGACTGCGTCTTCACGTTGGTGAGGGAGGAGCTCGTTGAGGAGCTTTGTGACGTTGCTTGCTCCGAAGATTTTGTGGACGTTGGCGAATTTGTGTGGCTCCTCCGGTGGAAAATATGGCGCGAATATGCATCCCGGCATGCATTTCCGGCGAAGAAACTTGCACGCCGCGCATGGTGAGTTGTATGAGTTTGATGACGACGCCATTTTCTTGTTTCTTACACCTAAATTCATATATATTAAGTTTTAATAAAATTATAACTTAACGCAATGAAAAAATTTAAACACACTCATATATATATATATACACGTACATACATAAAAGTTGTGTTT
>JAKUCM010004815.1:0-29967 GCA_023374145.1 Lepidium sativum | reverse complement strand
TATGATCGCACCCATTAATATATCAAGTGCAAGAGCATATATCTTTTTCGACGGTCATCAAGATTTGCCTATTGTTAAGGGTCGCATTTCATGGTTCAGTTTTGGGTAGATTGACAAATACATTTAAACCACAAATACGAACAGTTTAATGGTTCAAAATTTGGTGGGAATCACAAAATAGTCAAAAGATGCTTCGGAACTCAAAATCTGAGGTAAAAAACTTGTCATTGATACTTTTTACAATTACCACGTCGTGGTTCTCGCGTAGGGCTTTTCAATTTTGATTTTGATCGACATGTCGTATTATTTAGGCTAAGAGCTACAATGCTACAAATGCGCTGTGTTTTCTCATGCCAAAAAAAATTCAACACGAGGAATTCTAGGGGGTCACCAAACCTAGTACTACCCCCTCCCAAACATGTCTCACTAGAGCGTTTATATGGGATCTGATGCATTCGTGTTTGTATGATCGTACCCGTTAGTACATTAGGTGCAAGGACCAATATCATTGTTGACGGTCATCAATAGTTGCCTTTGTTAGGGATCCCACTCCATGCTTCGGTTGATAGTGGGTCGAGGAACATATAACCGAATACATTGAAACCACAAGTAAAAACAGTTTTATGTTCCGAAAATTTGGAGAAGATCACAAAAAGAACCGAATAAGGCGCCAAAACTAAAAACTTGAGGTCAAAACGAAGTCAATGGTACTACATTATACTTCATCCTCCTGGTTCTCTCTCGAGACTTTCTAAACCAGACTTGATGGACAAGTAATTCCCTAAGGTCTAAGTGTTACGATGTTACGTATGCGTTGGGTTTTTTGATCCAAAAAAAAGAAAAAAAAAAGAAAAAAGGTGTAATATGAGGACTTCACAAAATGTCATCCATCCTAGTACTACTCTCGGCTAACCACAATTAACTACTGAGTTATGTTAGGATCCAGTGCCTTCATGTTGGTATGATCGCACCCATTAATATATCAAGTGCAAGAGCATATATCTTTTTCGACGGTCATCAAGATTTGCCTATTGTTAAGGGTCGCATTTCATGGTTCAGTTTTGGGTAGATTGACAAATACATTTAAACCACAAATACGAACAGTTTAATGGTTCAAAATTTTGGTGGGAATCACAAAATAGTCAAAGATGCTTCGGAACTCAAAATCTGAGGTAAAAAACTTGTCATTGATACTTTTTACAATTACCACGTCGTGGTTCTCGCGTATGGCTTTTCAATTTTGATTTTGATCGACATGTCGTATTATTTAGGCTAAGAGCTACAACGCTACAAATGCGCTGTGTTTTCTCATGCCAAAAAAAAAATCAACACGAGGAATTCTAGGGGGTCACCAAACCTAGTACTACCGTCACCCAAACATGCCTCACCAGAGCGTTTATATGGGATTTGATGCATTCGTGTTTGTATGATCGTACCCGTTAGTACTCTAGGTGCAAGGACCAATATCATTGTTGACGGTCATCAATAGTTGCCTTTGTTAGGGATCCCACTCCATGGTTCGGTTGGTAGTGGGTCGAAGAATGTATAACCGAATACATTGAAACCACAAGTAAAAACAGTTTTATGTTCCGAAAATTTGGAGAAGATCACAAAAAGAACCGAATAAGGCGCCAAAACTAAAAACTTGAGGTCAAAAAGAAGTCAATGGTACTACATTATACTTCATCCTCCTGGTTCTCTCTCGAGACTTTCTAAACCAGACTTGATGGACAAGTAATTCCCTAAGGTCTAAGTGTTACGATGTTACGTATGCGTTGGGTTTTTTGATCCAAAAAAAAGAAAAAAAAAAGAAAAAAGGTGTAATATGAGGACTTCACAAAATGTCATCCATCCTAGTACTACTCTCGCCTAACCACAATTAACTGCTGAGTTATGTTAGGATCCAGTGCCTTCATGTTGGTATGATCGCACCCATTAATATATCAAGTGCAAGAGCATATATCTTTTTCGACGGTCATCAAGATTTGCCTATTGTTAAGGGTCGCATTTCATGGTTCAGTTTTGGGTAGATTGACAAATACATTTAAACCACAAATACGAACAGTTTAATGGTTCAAAATTTTGGTGGGAATCACAAAATAGTCAAAAGATGCTTCGGAACTCAAAATCTGAGGTAAAAAACTAGTCATTGATACTTTTTACAATTACCACGTCGTGGTTCTCGCATAGGGCTTTTCAATTTTGATTTGATCGACATGTCGTATTATTTAGGCTAAGAGCTACAACGCTACAAATGCGCTGTGTTTTCTCATGCCAAAAAAAATTCAACACGAGGAATTCTAGGGGGTCACCAAACCTAGTACTACCCTCACCCAAACATGCCTCACCAGAGCGTTTATATGGGATTTAATGCATTCGTGTTTGTATGATCGTACCCGTTAGTACTTTAGGTGCAAGGACCAATATCATTGTTGACGGTCATCAATAGTTGCCTTTGTTAGGGATCCCACTCCATGGTTCGGTTGGTAGTGGGTCGAAAAATGTATAACCGAATACATTGAAACCACAAGTAAAAACAGTTTTATGTTCCGAAAATTTGGAGAAGATCACAAAAAGAACCGAATAAGGCGCCAAAACTAAAAACTTGAGGTCAAAACGAAGTCAATGGTACTAACTTATACTTCATCCTCCTGGTTCTCTCTCGAGACTTTCTAAACCAGACTTGATGGACAAGTAATTCCCTAAGGTCTAAGTGTTACGATGTTACGTATGCGTTGGGTTTTTTGATCCAAAAAAAAAAAGAAAAAAAAAAGAAAAAAGGTGTAATATGAGGACTTCACAAAATGTCATCCATCCTAGTACTACTCTCGCCTAACCACAATTAACTGCTGAGTTATGTTAGGATCCAGTGCCTTCATGTTGGTATGATCGCACCCATTAATATATCAAGCGCAAGAGCATATATCTTTTTCGACGATCATCAAGATTTGCCTATTGTTAAGGGTCGCATTTCATGGTTCAGTTTTGGGTAGATTGACAAATACATTTAAACCACAAATACGAACAGTTTAATGGTTCAAAATTTTGGTGGGAATCACAAAATAGTCAAAGATGCTTCGGAACTCAAAATCTGAGGTAAAAAACTTGTCATTGATACTTTTTACAATTACCACGTCGTGGTTCTCGCGTAGGGCTTTTCAATTTTGATTTTGATCGACATGTCGTATTATTTAGGCTAAGAGCTACAACGCTACCAATGCGCTGTGTTTTCTCAGGCCAAAAAAAAATCAACACGAGGAATTCTAGGGGGTCACCAAACCTAGTACTACCGTCACCCAAACATGCCTCACCAGAGCGTTTATATGGGATTTGATGCATTCGTGTTTGTATGATCGTACCCGTTAGTACTTTAGGTGCAAGGACCAATATCATTGTTGACGGTCATCAATAGTTGCCTTTGTTAGGGATCCCACTCCATGGTTCGGTTGGTAGTGGGTCGAAGAATGTATAACCGAATACATTGAAACCACAAGTAAAAACAGTTTTATGTTCCGAAAATTTGGAGAAGATCACAAAAAGAACCGAATAAGGCGCCAAAACTAAAAACTTGAGGTCAAAACGAAGTCAATGGTACTACATTATACTTCATCCTCCTGGTTCTCTCTCGAGACTTTCTAAACCAGACTTGATGGACAAGTAATTCCCTAAGGTCTAAGTGTTACGATGTTACGTATGCGTTGGGTTTTTTGATCCAAAAAAAAAAAGAAAAAAAAAAAGAAAAAAGGTGTAATATGAGGACTTCACAAAATGTCATCCATCCTAGTACTACTCTCGGCTAACCACAATTAACTACTGAGTTATGTTAGGATCCAGTGCCTTCATGTTGGTATGATCGCACCCATTAATATATCAAGCGCAAGAGCATATATTTTTTTCGACGGTCATCAAGATTTGCCTATTGTTAAGGGTCGCATTTCATGGTTCAGTTTTGGGTAGATTGACAAATACATTTAAACCACAAATACGAACAGTTTAATGGTTCAAAATTTTGGTGGGAATCACAAAATAGTCAAAGATGCTTCGGAACTCAAAATCTGAGGTAAAAAACTAGTCATTGATACTTTTTACAATTACCACGTCGTGGTTCTCGCGTAGGGCTTTTCAATTTAGATTTTGATCGACATGTCGTATTATTTAGGCTAAGAGCTACAACGCTACCAATGCGCTGTGTTTTCTCAGGCCAAAAAAAAATCAACACGAGGAATTCTAGGGGGTCACCAAACCTAGTACTACCGTCACCCAAACATGCCTCACCAGATCGTTTATATGGGATTTGATGCATTCGTGTTTGTATGATCGTACCCGTTAGTACTTTAGGTGCAAGGACCAATATCATTGTTGACGGTCATCAATAGTTGCCTTTGTTAGGGATCCCACTCCATGGTTCGGTTGGTAGTGGGTCGAAGAATGTATAACCGAATACATTGAAACCACAAGTAAAAACAGTTTTATGTTCCGAAAATTTGGAGAAGATCACAAAAAGAACCGAATAAGGCGCCAAAACTAAAAACTTGAGGTCAAAACAAAGTCAATGGTACTACATTATACTTCATCCTCCTGGTTCTCTCTCGAGACTTTCTAAACCAGACTTGATGGACAAGTAATTCCCTAAGGTCTAAGTGTTACGATGTTACGTATGTGTTGGGTTTTTTGATCCAAAAAAAAAAAGAAAAAAAAAAAGAAAAAAGGTGTAATATGAGGACTTCACAAAATGTCATGCATCCCAGTACTACTCTCGCCTAACCACAATTAACTACTGAGTTATGTTAGGATCCAGTGCCTTCATGTTGGTATGATCGCACCCATTAATATATCAAGTGCAAGAGCATATATCTTTTTCGACGGTCATCAAGATTTGCCTATTGTTAAGGGTCGCATTTCATGGTTCAGTTTTGGGTAGATTGACAAATACAGTTAAACCACAAATACGAACAGTTTAATGGTTCAAAATTTTGGTGGGAATCACAAAATAGTCAAAAGATGCTTCGGAACTCAAAATCTGAGGTAAAAAACTTGTCATTGATACTTTTTACAATTACCACGTCGTGGTTCTCGCGTAGGGCTTTTCAATTTTGATTTTGATCGACATGTCGTATTATTTAGGCTAAGAGCTACAATGCTACAAATGCGCTGTGTTTTCTCATTCCAAAAAAAATTCAACACGAGGAATTCTAGGGGGTCACCAAACCTAGTACTACCCCCTCCCAAACATGTCTCACTAGAGCGTTTATATGGGATCTGATGCATTCGTGTTTGTATGATCGTACCCGTTAGTACATTAGGTGCAAGGACCAATATCATTGTTGACGGTCATCAATAGTTGCCTTTGTTAGGGATCCCACTCCATGCTTCGGTTGATAGTGGGTCGAGGAACATATAACCGAATACATTGAAACCACAAGTAAAAACAGTTTTATGTTCCGAAAATTTGGAGAAGATCACAAAAAGAACCGAATAAGGCGCCAAAACTAAAAACTTGAGGTCAAAACGAAGTCAATGGTACTACATTATACTTCATCCTCCTGGTTCTCTCTCGAGACTTTCTAAACCAGACTTGATGGACAAGTAATTCCCTAAGGTCTAAGTGTTACGATGTTACGTATGCGTTGGGTTTTTTGATCCAAAAAAAAAGAAAAAAAAAAGAAAAAAGGTGTAATATGAGGACTTCACAAAATGTCATCCATCCTAGTACTACTCTCGCCTAACCACAATTAACTACTGAGTTATGTTAGGATCCAGTGCCTTCATGTTGGTATGATCGCACCCATTAATATATCAAGCGCAAGAGCATATATCTTTTTCGACGGTCATCAAGATTTGCCTATTGTTAAGGGTCGCATTTCATGGTTCAGTTTTGGGTAGATTGACAAATACATTTAAACCACAAATACGAACAGTTTAATGGTTCAAAATTTTGGTGGGAATCACAAAATAGTCAAAGATGCTTCGGAACTCAAAATCTGAGGTAAAAAACTTGTCATTGATACTTTTTACAATTACCACGTCGTGGTTCTCGCGTAGGGCTTTTCAATTTTGATTTTGATCGACATGTCGTATTATTTAGGCTAAGAGCTACAATGCTACAAATGCGCTGTGTTTTCTCATGCCAAAAAAAATTCAACACGAGGAATTCTAGGGGGTCACCAAACCTAGTACTACCCCCTCCCAAACATGTCTCACTAGAGCGTTTATATGGGATCTGATGCATTCGTGTTTGTATGATCGTACCCGTTAGTACATTAGGTGCAAGGACCAATATCATTGTTGACGGTCATCAATAGTTGCCTTTGTTAGGGATCCCACTCCATGCTTCGGTTGATAGTGGGTCGAGGAACATATAACCGAATACATTGAAACCACAAGTAAAAACAGTTTTATGTTCCGAAAATTTGGAGAAGATCACAAAAAGAACCGAATAAGGCGCCAAAACTAAAAACTTGAGGTCAAAACGAAGTCAATGGTACTACATTATACTTCATCCTCCTGGTTCTCTCTCGAGACTTTCTAAACCAGACTTGATGGACAAGTAATTCCCTAAGGTCTAAGTGTTACGATGTTACGTATGCGTTGGGTTTTTTGATCCAAAAAAAAGAAAAAAAAAAGAAAAAAGGTGTAATATGAGGACTTCACAAAATGTCATCCATCCTAGTACTACTCTCGGCTAACCACAATTAACTACTGAGTTATGTTAGGATCCAGTGCCTTCATGTTGGTATGATCGCACCCATTAATATATCAAGTGCAAGAGCATATATCTTTTTCGACGGTCATCAAGATTTGCCTATTGTTAAGGGTCGCATTTCATGGTTCAGTTTTGGGTAGATTGACAAATACATTTAAACCACAAATACGAACAGTTTAATGGTTCAAAATTTTGGTGGGAATCACAAAATAGTCAAAGATGCTTCGGAACTCAAAATCTGAGGTAAAAAACTTGTCATTGATACTTTTTACAATTACCACGTCGTGGTTCTCGCGTATGGCTTTTCAATTTTGATTTTGATCGACATGTCGTATTATTTAGGCTAAGAGCTACAACGCTACAAATGCGCTGTGTTTTCTCATGCCAAAAAAAAAATCAACACGAGGAATTCTAGGGGGTCACCAAACCTAGTACTACCGTCACCCAAACATGCCTCACCAGAGCGTTTATATGGGATTTGATGCATTCGTGTTTGTATGATCGTACCCGTTAGTACTTTAGGTGCAAGGACCAATATCATTGTTGACGGTCATCAATAGTTGCCTTTGTTAGGGATCCCACTCCATGGTTCGGTTGGTAGTGGGTCGAAGAATGTATAACCGAATACATTGAAACCACAAGTAAAAACAGTTTTATGTTCCGAAAATTTGGAGAAGATCACAAAAAGAACCGAATAAGGCGCCAAAACTAAAAACTTGAGGTCAAAAAGAAGTCAATGGTACTACATTATACTTCATCCTCCTGGTTCTCTCTCGAGACTTTCTAAACCAGACTTGATGGACAAGTAATTCCCTAAGGTCTAAGTGTTACGATGTTACGTATGCGTTGGGTTTTTTGATCCAAAAAAAAGAAAAAAAAAAGAAAAAAGGTGTAATATGAGGACTTCACAAAATGTCATCCATCCTAGTACTACTCTCGCCTAACCACAATTAACTGCTGAGTTATGTTAGGATCCAGTGCCTTCATGTTGGTATGATCGCACCCATTAATATATCAAGTGCAAGAGCATATATCTTTTTCGACGGTCATCAAGATTTGCCTATTGTTAAGGGTCGCATTTCATGGTCAGTTTTGGGTAGATTGACAAATACATTTAAACCACAAATACGAACAGTTTTAATGGTTCAAAATTTTGGTGGGAATCACAAAATAGTCAAAAGATGCTTCGGAACTCAAAATCTGAGGTAAAAAACTTGTCATTGATACTTTTTACAAATTACCACGTCGTGGGTTCTCGCGTAGGGCTTTTCAATTTTTATTTTGATCGACATGTCGTATTATCTAGGCTAAGAGCTACAATGCTACAAATGCGCTGTGTTTTCTCATGCCAAAAAAAATTCAATACGAGGAATTCTAGGGGGTCACCAAACCTAGTACTACCCCCTCCCAAACATGTCTCACTAGAGCGTTTATATGGGATCTGATGCATTCGTGTTTGTATGATCGTACCCGTTAGTACGTTAGGTGCAAGGACCAATATCATTGTTGACGGTCATCAATAGTTGCCTTTGTTAGGGATCCCACTCCATGGTTCGGTTGATAGTGGGTCGAAGAAAAATATAAACCGAATACATTGAAACCACAAGTAAAAACAGTTTTATGGTCCGAAAATTTGGAAAGATCACAAAAAGAAACCGAATAAGGCGCCAAAACTAAAAACTTGAGGTCAAAACGAAGTCAATGGTACTACATTATACTTCATCCTCCTGGTTCTCTCTCGAGACTTTCTAAACCAGACTTGATGGACAAGTAATTCCCTAAGGTCTAAGTGTTACGATGTTACGTATGCGTTGGGTTTTTTGATCCAAAAAAAAAAAAGAAAAAAAAAAAGAAAAAAGGTGTAATATGAGGACTTCACAAAATGTCATCCATCCTAGTACTACTCTCGCCTAACCACAATTAACTACTGAGTTATGTTAGGATCCAGTGCCTTCATGTTGGTATGATCGCACCCATTAATATATCAAGTGCAAGAGCATATATCTTTTTCGACGGTCATCAAGATTTGCCTGTTGTTAAGGGGTCGCACTTCATGGTTCAGTTTTGGGTAGATTGACAAATACATTGAAACCACAAATACGAACAGTTTAATGGTTTAAAATTTTGGTGGGAATCACAAAATAGTCAAAAGATGCTTCGGAACTCAAAATCTGAGGTAAAAAACTAGTCATTGATACTTTTTACAATTACACGTCGTGGTTCTCGCATAGGGCTTTTCAAATTTGTTTTGATCGACATGTCATATTATTTAGGCTAAGAGCTACAACGCTACAAATGTGCTGTGTTTTCTCATGCCAAAAAAAAACTCAACACGAGGAATTCTAGGGGGTCACCAAACCTAGTACTACCCTCACCCAAACATGCCTCACCAGAGCGTTTATATGGGATTTGATGCATTCGTGTTTGTATGATCGTACCCGTTAGTACTTTAGGTGCAAGGACCAATATCATTGTTGACGGTCATCAATAGTTGCCTTTGTTAGGGATCCCACTCCATGGTTCGGTTGGTAGTGGGTCGAAAAATGTATAACCGAATACATTGAAACCACAAGTAAAAAACAGTTTTTTGTTCACAAAATTTGGAGAAGATCACAAAAGAACCGAATAAGGCGCCAAAACTAAAAACTTGAGGTCAAAAAGAGTCAATGGTACTACATTATACTTCATCCTCCTGGTTCTCTCTCGAGACTTTCTAAACCAGACTTGATGGACAAGTAATTCCCCTAAGGTCTAAGTGTTACGATGTTACGTATGCGTTGGGTTTTTTGATCCAAAAAAAAAGGAAAAAAAAAAAGAAAAAAGGTGTAATATGAGGACTTCACAAAATGTCATCCATCCTAGTACTACTCTCGCCTAACCACAATTAACTACTGAGTTATGTTAGGATCCAGTGCCTTCATGTTGGTATGATCGCACCCATTAATATATCAAGTGCAAGAGCATATATCTTTTTCGACGGTCATCAAGATTTGCCTGTTGTTAAGGGTCGCACTTCATGGTTCAGTTTTGGGTAGATTGACAAATACATTGAAACCACAAATACGAACAGTTTAATGGTTTAAAATTTTGGTCGGAATCACAAAATAGTCAAAAGATGATTCGGAACTCAAAATCTGAGGTAAAAAACTAGTCATTGATACTTTTTACAATTACACGTCCGTGGTTCTCGCATAGGGCTTTTCAAATTTGTTTTGATCGACATGTCATATTATTTAGGCTAAGAGCTACAAACGCTACAAATGTGCTGTGTTTTCTCATGCCAAAAAAAATTCAACACGAGGAATTCTAGGGGGGTCACCAAACCTAGTACTAACCCTCACCCAAACATGCCTCACCAGAGCGTTTATATAGGATTTGATGCATTCGTGTTTGTATGATCGTACCCGTTAGTACTTTAGGTGCAAGGACCAATATCATTGTTGACGGTCATCAATAGTTGCCTTTGTTAGGGATCCCACTCCATGGTTCGGTTGGTAGTGGGTCGAAAAATGTATAACCGAATACATTGAAACCACAAGTAAAAACAGTTTTTTTGTTCACAAAATTTGGAGAAGATCACAAAAAGAACCGAATAAGGCGCCAAAACTAAAAACTTGAGGTCAAAAAGAAGTCAATGGTACTACATTATACTTCATCCTCCTGGTTTTCTCTCGAGACTCTCTAAACCAGACTTGATGGACAAGTAATTCCCTAAGGTCTAAGTGTTATGATGTGGTTTTTTGATCCAAAAAAAAAGAAAAAAAAAAGAAAAAAGGTGTAATATGAGGACTTCACAAAATGTCATCCATCCTAGTACTACTCTCGCCTAACCACAATTAACTGCTGAGTTATGTTAGGATCCAGTGCCTTCATGTTGGTATGATCGCACCCATTAATATATCAAGTGCAAGAGCATATATCTTTTTCGACGGTCATCAAGATTTGCCTATTGTTAAGGGTCGCATTTCATGGTTCAGTTTTGGGTAGATTGACAAATACATTTAAACCACAAATACGAACAGTTTAATGGTTCAAAATTTTGGTGGGAATCACAAAATAGTCAAAAGATGCTTCGGAACTCAAAATCTGAGGTAAAAAACTTGTCATTGATACTTTTTACAATTACCACGTCGTGGTTCTCGCGTAGGGCTTTTCAATTTTGATTTTGATCGACATGTCGTATTATTTAGGCTAAGAGCTACAATGCTACAAATGCGCTGTGTTTTCTCATGCCAAAAAAAATTCAATACGAGGAATTCTAGGGGGTCACCAAACCTAGTACTACCCCCTCCCAAACATGTCTCACTAGAGCGTTTATATGGGATCTGATGCATTCGTGTTTGTATGATCGTACCCGTTAGTACATTAGGTGCAAGGACCAATATCATTGTTGACGGTCATCAATAGTTGCCTTTGTTAGGGATCCCACTCCATGGTTCGGGTTGTAGTGGGTCGAAAAATGTATAACCGAATACATTGAAACCACAAGTAAAAACAGTTTTTTGTTCACAAAATTTGGAGAAGATCACAAAAAGAACCGAATAAGGCGCCAAAACTAAAAACTTGAGGTCAAAAAGAAGTCAATGGTACTACATTATACTTCATCCTCCTGGTTCTCTCTCGAGACTTTCTAAACCAGACTTGATGGACAAGTAATTCCCTAAGGTCTAAGTGTTACGATGTTACGTATGCGTTGGGTTTTTTGATCCAAAAAAAAAGGAAAAAAAAAAAGAAAAAAGGTGTAATATGAGGACTTCACAAAATGTCATCCATCCTAGTACTACTCTCGCCTAACCACAATTAACTACTGAGTTATGTTAGGATCCAGTGCCTTCATGTTGGTATGATCGCACCCATTAATATATCAAGTGCAAGAGCATATATCTTTTTCGACGGTCATCAAGATTTGCCTGTTGTTAAGGGTCGCACTTCATGGTTCAGTTTTGGGTAGATTGACAAATACATTGAAACCACAAATACGAACAGTTTAATGGTTTAAAATTTTGGTCGGAATCACAAAATAGTCAAAAGATGCTTCGGAACTCAAAATCTGAGGTAAAAAACTAGTCATTGATACTTTTTACAATTACACGTCGTGGTTCTCGCATAGGGCTTTTCAAATTTGTTTTGATCGACATGTCATATTATTTAGGCTAAGAGCTACAACGCTACAAATGTGCTGTGTTTTCTCATGCCAAAAAAAACTCAACACGAGGAATTCTAGGGGGTCACCAAACCTAGTACTACCCTCACCCAAACATGCCTCACCAGAGCGTTTATATGGGATTTGATGCATTCGTGTTTGTATGATCGTACCCGTTAGTACTTTAGGTGCAAGGACCAATATCATTGTTGACGGTCATCAATAGTTGCCTTTGTTAGGGATCCCACTCCATGGTTCGGTTGGTAGTGGGTCGAAAAATGTATAACCGAATACATTGAAACCACAAGTAAAAACAGTTTTTTGTTCCCAAAATTTGGAGAAGATCACAAAAAGAACCGAATAAGGCGCCAAAACTAAAAACTTGAGGTCAAAAAGAAGTCAATGGTACTACATTATACTTCATCCTCCTGGTTTTCTCTCGAGACTCTCTAAACCAGACTTGATGGACAAGTAATTCCCTAAGGTCTAAGTGTTATGATGTTACGTATGCGTTGGGTTTTTTGATCCAAAAAAAAAGAAAAAAAAAAGAAAAAAGGTGTAATATGAGGACTTCACAAAATGTCATCCATCCTAGTACTACTCTCGCCTAACCACAATTAACTGCTGAGTTATGTTAGGATCCAGTGCCTTCATGTTGGTATGATCGCACCCATTAATATATCAAGTGCAAGAGCATATATCTTTTTCGACGGTCATCAAGATTTGCCTATTGTTAAGGGTCGCATTTCATGGTTCAGTTTTGGGTAGATTGACAAATACATTTAAACCACAAATACGAACAGTTTAATGGTTCAAAATTTTGGTGGGAATCACAAAATAGTCAAAAGATGCTTCGGAACTCAAAATCTGAGGTAAAAAACTTGTCATTGATACTTTTTACAATTACCACGTCGTGGTTCTCGCGTAGGGCTTTTCAATTTTGATTTTGATCGACATGTCGTATTATTTAGGCTAAGAGCTACAATGCTACAAATGCGCTGTGTTTTCTCATGCCAAAAAAAATTCAATACGAGGAATTCTAGGGGGTCACCAAACCTAGTACTACCCCCTCCCAAACATGTCTCACTAGAGCGTTTATATGGGATCTGATGCATTCGTGTTTGTATGATCGTACCCGTTAGTAAATTAGGTGCAAGGACCAATATCATTGTTGACAGTCATCAATAGTTGCCTTTGTTAGGGATCCCACTCCATGGTTCGGTTGATAGTGGGTCGAAGAAAATATAACTGAATACATTGAAACCACAAGTAAAAACAGTTTTATGGTCAGAAAATTTGGAGAAGATCACAAAAAGAACCGAATAAGGCGCCAAAACTAAAAACTTGAGGTCAAAACGAAGTCAATGGTACTACATTATACTTCATCCTCCTGGTTCTCTCTCGAGACTTTCTAAACCAGACTTGATGGACAAGTAATTCCCTAAGGTCTAAGTGTTACGATGTTACGTATGCGTTGGGTTTTTTGATCCAAAAAAAAAAGAAAAAAAAAAGAAAAAAGGTGTAATATGAGGACTTCACAAAATGTCATCCATCCTAGTACTACTCTCGCCTAACCATAATTAACTACTGAGTCATGTTAGGATCCAGTGCCTTCATGTTGGTATGATCGCACCCATTAATATATCAAGTGCAAGAGCATATATCTTTTTCGACGGTCATCAAGATTTGCCTGTTGTTAAGGGTCGCACTTCATGGTTCAGTTTTGGGTAGATTGACAAATACATTGAAACCACAAATACGAACAGTTTAATGGTTTAAAATTTTGGTCGGAATCACAAAATAGTCAAAAGATGCTTCGGAACTCAAAATCTGAGGTAAAAAACTAGTCATTGATACTTTTTACAATTACACGTCGTGGTTCTCGCATAGGGCTTTTCAAATTTGTTTTGATCGACATGTCATATTATTTAGGCTAAGAGCTACAACGCTAACGCTACAAATGTGCTGTGTTTTCTCATGCCAAAAAAAATTCAACACGAGGAATTCTAGGGGGTCACCAAACCTAGTACTACCCTCACCCAAACATGCCTCACCAGAGCGTTTATATGGGATTTGATGCATTCGTGTTTGTATGATCGTACCCGTTAGTACTTTAGGTGCAAGGACCAATATCATTGTTGACGGTCATCAATAGTTGCCTTTGTTAGGGATCCCACTCCATGGTTCGGTTGGTAGTGGGTCGAAAAATGTATAACCGAATACATTGAAACCACAAGTAAAAACAGTTTTATGTTCCCAAAATTTGGAGAAGATCACAAAAAGAACCGAATAAGGCGCCAAAACTAAAAACTTGAGGTCAAAAAGAAGTCAATGGTACTACATTATACTTCATCCTCATGGTTCTCTCACGAGACTTTCTAAACCAGACTTGATGGACAAGTAATTCCCTAAGGTCTAAGTGTTACGATGTTACGTATGTGTTGGGTTTTTAGATCCAAATAAAAAGAAAAAAAAAAGAAAAAAGGTGTAATATAAGGACTTCACAAAATGTCATCCATCCTAGTACTACTCTCGCCTAACCACAATTAACTGCTGAGTTATGTTAGGATCCAGTGCCTTCATGTGGTATGATCGCACCCATTAATATATCAAGTGCAAGAGCATATATCTTTTTCGACGGTCATCAAGATTTGCCTATTGTTAAGGGTCGCATTTCATGGTTCAGTTTTGGGTAGATTGACAAATACATTTAAACCACAAATACGAACAGTTTAATGGTTCAAAATTTTGGTGGGAATCACAAAATAGTCAAAAGATGCTTCGGAACTCAAAATCTGAGGTAAAAAACTTGTCATTGATACTTTTTACAATTACCATGTCGTGGTTCTCGCGTAGGGCTTTTCATTTTGATTTTGATCGACATGTCGTATTATTTAGGCTAAGAGCTACAATGCTACAAATGCGCTGTGTTTTCTCATGCCAAAAAAAAATTCAATACAAGGAATTCTAGGGGGTCACCAAACCTAGTACTACCCCCCTCCCAAACATGTTTCACTAGAGCGTTTATATGGGATCTGATGCATTCGTGTTTGTATGATCGTACCCGTTGGTAAATTAGGTGCAAGGACCAATATCATTGTTGACGGTCATCAATAGTTGCCTTTGTTAGGGATCCCACTCCATGGTTCGGTTGATAGTGGGTCGAAGAAAATATAACCGAATACATTGAAACCACAAGTAAAAACAGTTTTATGGTCCGAAAATTTGGAGAAGATCACAAAAAGAACCGAATAAGGCGCCAAAACTAAAAACTTGAGGTCAAAACGAAGTCAATGGTACTACATTATACTTCATCCTCCTGGTTCTCTCTCGAGACTTTCTAACCAGACTTGATGGACAAGTAATTCCCTAAGGTCTAAGTGTTACGATGTTACGTATGCGTTGGGTTTTTTGATCCAAAAAAAAAAGAAAAAAAAAAAGAAAAAAGGTGTAATATGAGGACTTCACAAAATGTCATCCATCCTAGTACTACTCTCGCCTAACCACAATTAACTACTGAGTTATGTTAGGATCCAGTGCCTTCATGTTGGTATGATCGCACCCATTAATATATCAAGTGCAAGAGCATATATCTTTTTCGACGGTCATCAAGATTTGCCTATAGTTAAGGGTCCCACTTCATGGTTCAGTTTTGGGTAAATTGACAAATACATTGAAACCACAAATACGAACAGTTTAATGGTTCAAAATTTTGGTCGGAATCACAAAATAGTCAAAATATGCTTCGGAACTCAAAATCTGAGGTAAAAAACTAGTCATTGATACTTTTTACAATTACACGTCGTGGTTCTCGCATAGGGCTTTTCAAATTTGTTTTGATCGACATGTCATATTATTTAGGCTAAGAGCTACAACGCTACAAATGTGCTGTGTTTCTCATGCCAAAAAAAATTCAACACGAGGAATTCTAGGGGGTCACCTAACCTAGTACTACCCTCACCCAAACATGCCTCACCAGAGCGTTTATATGGGATTTGATGCATTCGTGTTTGTATGATCGTACCCGTTAGTACTTTAGGTGCAAGGACCAATATCATTGTTGACGGTCATCAATAGTTGCCTTTGTTAGGGATCCCACTCCATTGTTCGGTTGGTAGTGGGTCGAAAAATGTATAACCGAATACATTGAAACCACAAGTAAAAACAGTTTTTTGTTCCCAAAATTTGGAGAAGATCACAAAAAGAACCGAATAAGGCACCAAAACTAAAAACTTGAGGTCAAAACGAAGTCAATGTTACTACATTATACTTCATCCTCCTGGTTCTCTCTCGAGACTTTCTAAACCAGACTTGATGGACAAGTAATTCCCTAAGGTCTAAGTGTTACGATGTTACGTATGCGTTGGGTTTTTTGATCCAAAAAAAAAAAAAAAAAGAAAAAAGGTGTAATATGAGGACTTCACAAAATGTCATCCATCCTAGTACTACGCTCGCCTAACCACAATTAACTGCTGAGTTATGTTAGGATCCAGTGCCTTCATGTTGGTATGATCGCACCCATTAATATATCAAGTGCAAGAGCATATATCTTTTTCGACGGTCATCAAGATTTGCCTGTTGTTAAGGGTCGCATTTCATGGTTCAGTTTTGGGTAGATTGACAAATACATTTAAACCACAAATACGAACAGTTTAATGGTTCAAAATTTTGGTGGGAATCACAAAATAGTCAAAAGATGCTTCGGAACTCAAAATCTGAGGTAAAAAACTTGTCATTGATACTTTTTACAATTACCACGTCGTGGTTCTCGCGTAGGGCTTTTCAATTTTGATTTTGATCGACATGTCGTATTATTTAGGCTAAGAGCTACAATGCTACAAATGCGCTGTGTTTTCTCATGCCAAAAAAAATTCAATAGAAGGAATTCTAGGGGGTCACCAAACCTAGTACTACCCCCTCCCAAACATGTCTCACTAGAGCGTTTATATGGGATCTGATGCATTCGTGTTTGTATGATCGTACCCGTTGGTAAATTAGGTGCAAGGACCAATATCATTGTTGACGGTCATCAATAGTTGCCTTTGTTAGGGATCCCACTCCATGGTTCGGTTGATAGTGGGTCGAAGAAAATATAACCGAATACATTGAAACCACAAGTAAAAACAGTTTTATGGTCCGAAAATTTGGAGAAGATCACAAAAAGAACCGAATAAGGCGCCAAAACTAAAAACTTGAGGTCAAAACGAAGTCAATGGTACTACATTATACTTCATCCTCCTGGTTCTCTCTCGAGACTTTCTAAACCAGACTTGATGGACAAGTAATTCCCTAAGGTCTAAGTGTTACGATGTTACGTATGCGTTGGGTTTTTTGATCCAAAAAAAAAAGAAAAAAAAAAAGAAAAAAGGTGTAATATGAGGACTTCACAAAATGTCATCCATCCTAGTACTACTCTCGCCTAACCACAATTAACTACTGAGTTATGTTAGGATCCAGTGCCTTCATGTTGGTATGATCGCACCCATTAATATATCAAGTGCAAGAGCATATATCTTTTTCGACGGTCATCAAGATTTGCCTATAGTTAAGGGTCCCACTTCATGGTTCAGTTTTGGGTAAATTGACAAATACATTGAAACCACAAATACGAACAGTTTAATGGTTCAAAATTTTGGTCGGAATCACAAAATAGTAAAAATATGCTTCGGAACTCAAAATCTGAGGTAAAAAACTAGTCATTGATACTTTTTACAATTACACGTCGTGGTTCTCGCATAGGGCTTTTCAAATTTGTTTTGATCGACATGTCATATTATTTAGGCTAAGAGCTACAACGCTACAAATGTGCTGTGTTTCTCATGCCAAAAAAAATTCAACACGAGGAATTCTAGGGGGTCACCAAACCTAGTACTACCCTCACCCAAACATGCCTCACCAGAGCGTTTATATGGGATTTGATGCATTCGTGTTTGTATGATCGTACCCGTTAGTACTTTAGGTGCAAGGACCAATATCATTGTTGACGGTCATCAATAGTTGCCTTTGTTAGGGATCCCACTCCATTGTTCGGTTGGTAGTGGGTCGAAAAATGTATAACCGAATACATTGAAACCACAAGTAAAAACAGTTTTTTGTTCCCAAAATTTGGAGAAGATCACAAAAAGAACCGAATAAGGCACCAAAACTAAAAACTTGAGGTCAAAACGAAGTCAATGTTACTACATTATACTTCATCCTCCTGGTTCTCTCTCGAGACTTTCTAAACCAGACTTGATGGACAAGTAATTCCCTAAGGTCTAAGTGTTACGATGTTACGTATGCGTTGGGTTTTTTGATCCAAAAAAAAAAAAAAAAGAAAAAAGGTGTAATATGAGGACTTCACAAAATGTCATCCATCCTAGTACTACGCTCGCCTAACCACAATTAACTGCTGAGTTATGTTAGGATCCAGTGCCTTCATGTTGGTATGATCGCACCCATTAATATATCAAGTGCAAGAGCATATATCTTTTTCGACGGTCATCAAGATTTGCCTATTGTTAAGGGTCGCATTTCATGGTTCAGTTTTGGGTAGATTGACAAATACATTGAAACCACAAATACGAACAGTTTAATGGTTCAAACTTTTGGTGGGAATCACAAAATAGTCAAAAGATGCTTCGGAACTCAAAATCTGAGGTAAAAAACTAGTCATTGATACTTTTTACAATTACCACGTCGTGGTTCTCGCATAGGGCTTTTCAATTTTGATTTGATCGACATGTCGTATTATTTAGGCTAAGAGCTACAACACTACAAATGCGCTGTGTTTTCTCATGCCAAAAAAAATTCAACACGAGGAATTCTAGGGGGTCACCAAACCTAGTACTACCGTCACCCAAACATGCCTCACCAGAGCGTTTATATGGGATTTGATGCATTCGTGTTTGTATGATCGTACCCGTTAGTACTTTAGGTGCAAGGACCAATATCATTGTTGACGGTCATCAATAGTTGCCTTTGTTAGGGATCCCACTCCATGGTTCGGTTGGTAGTGGGTTGAAAAATGTATAACCGAATACATTGAAACCACAAGTAAAAACAGTTTTATTTTCCCAAAATTTGGAGAAGATCACAAAAAGAACCGAACTCTCTCCCAAAACTAAAAACTTGAGGTCAAAACGAAGTCAATGGTACTACATTATACTTCATCCTCCTGGTTCTCTCTCGAGACTTTCTAAACCAGACTTGATGGACAAGTAATTCCCTAAGGTCTAAGTGTTACGATGTTACATATGCGTTGGGTTTTTTGATCCAAAAAAAAGAAAAAAAAAAGAAAAAAGGTGTAATATGAGGACTTCACAAAATGTCATCCATCCTAGTACTACGCTCGCCTAACCACAATTAACTGCTGAGTTATGTTAGGATCCAGTGCCTTCATGTTGGTATGATCGCACCCATTAATATATCAAGTGCAAGAGCATATATCTTTTTCGACGGTCATCAAGATTTGCCTATTGTTAAGGGTCGCATTTCATGGTTCAGTTTTGGGTAGATTGACAAATACATTGAAACCACAAATACGAACAGTTTAATGGTTCAAAATTTTGGTGGGAATCACAAAATAGTCAAAAGATGCTTCGGAACTCAAAATCTGAGGTAAAAAACTAGTCATTGATACTTTTTACAATTACCACGTCGTGGTTCTCGCATAGGGCTTTTCAATTTTGATTTGATCGACATGTCGTATTATTTAGGCTAAGAGCTACAACGCTACAAATGCGCTGTGTTTTCTCATGCCAAAAAAAATTCAACACGAGGAATTCTAGGGGGTCACCAAACCTAGTACTACCCTCACCCAAACATGCCTCACCAGAGCGTTTATATGGGATTTGATGCATTCGTGTTTGTATGATCGTACCCGTTAGTACTTTAGGTGCAAGGACCAATATCATTGTTGACGGTCATCAATAGTTGCCTTTGTTAGGGATCCCACTCCATTGTTCGGTTGGTAGTGGGTCGAAAAATGTATAACCGAATACATTGAAACCACAAGTAAAAACAGTTTTTTGTTCCCAAAATTTGGAGAAGATCACAAAAAGAACCGAATAAGGCACCAAAACTAAAAACTTGAGGTCAAAACGAAGTCAATGTTACTACATTATACTTCATCCTCCTGGTTCTCTCTCGAGACTTTCTAAACCAGACTTGATGGACAAGTAATTCCCTAAGGTCTAAGTGTTACGATGTTACGTATGCGTTGGGTTTTTTGATCCAAAAAAAAAAAAAAAAGAAAAAAGGTGTAATATGAGGACTTCACAAAATGTCATCCATCCTAGTACTACGCTCGCCTAACCACAATTAACTGCTGAGTTATGTTAGGATCCAGTGCCTTCATGTTGGTATGATCGCACCCATTAATATATCAAGTGCAAGAGCATATATCTTTTTCGACGGTCATCAAGATTTGCCTATTGTTAAGGGTCGCATTTCATGGTTCAGTTTTGGGTAGATTGACAAATACATTGAAACCACAAATACGAACAGTTTAATGGTTCAAACTTTTGGTGGGAATCACAAAATAGTCAAAAGATGCTTCGGAACTCAAAATCTGAGGTAAAAAACTAGTCATTGATACTTTTTACAATTACCACGTCGTGGTTCTCGCATAGGGCTTTTCAATTTTGATTTGATCGACATGTCGTATTATTTAGGCTAAGAGCTACAACACTACAAATGCGCTGTGTTTTCTCATGCCAAAAAAAATTCAACACGAGGAATTCTAGGGGGTCACCAAACCTAGTACTACCGTCACCCAAACATGCCTCACCAGAGCGTTTATATGGGATTTGATGCATTCGTGTTTGTATGATCGTACCCGTTAGTACTTTAGGTGCAAGGACCAATATCATTGTTGACGGTCATCAATAGTTGCCTTTGTTAGGGATCCCACTCCATGGTTCGGTTGGTAGTGGGTTGAAAAATGTATAACCGAATACATTGAAACCACAAGTAAAAACAGTTTTATTTTCCCAAAATTTGGAGAAGATCACAAAAAGAACCGAATAAGGCGCCAAAACTAAAAACTTGAGGTCAAAACGAAGTCAATGGTACTACATTATACTTCATCCTCCTGGTTCTCTCTCGAGACTTTCTAAACCAGACTTGATGGACAAGTAATTCCCTAAGGTCTAAGTGTTACGATGTTACATATGCGTTGGGTTTTTTGATCCAAAAAAAAGAAAAAAAAAAGAAAAAAGGTGTAATATGAGGACTTCACAAAATGTCATCCATCCTAGTACTACGCTCGCCTAACCACAATTAACTGCTGAGTTATGTTAGGATCCAGTGCCTTCATGTTGGTATGATCGCACCCATTAATATATCAAGTGCAAGAGCATATATCTTTTTCGACGGTCATCAAGATTTGCCTATTGTTAAGGGTCGCATTTCATGGTTCAGTTTTGGGTAGATTGACAAATACATTGAAACCACAAATACGAACAGTTTAATGGTTCAAAATTTTGGTGGGAATCACAAAATAGTCAAAAGATGCTTCGGAACTCAAAATCTGAGGTAAAAAACTAGTCATTGATACTTTTTACAATTACCACGTCGTGGTTCTCGCATAGGGCTTTTCAATTTTGATTTGATCGACATGTCGTATTATTTAGGCTAAGAGCTACAACGCTACAAATGCGCTGTGTTTTCTCATGCCAAAAAAAATTCAACACGAGGAATTCTAGGGGGTCACCAAACCTAGTACTACCCTCACCCAAACATGCCTCACCAGAGCGTTTATATGGGATTTGATGCATTCATGTTTGTATGATCGTACCCGTTAGTACTTTAGGTGCAAGGACCAATATTATTGTTGACGGTCATAAATAGTTGCCTTTGTTAGGGATCCCACTCCATGGTTCGGTTGGTAGTGGGTCGAAAAATGTATAACCGAATACATTGAAACCACAAGTAAAAACCGTTTTATGTTCCCAAAATTTGGAGAAGATCACAAAAAGAACCGAATAAGGCGCCAAAACTAAAAACTTGAGGTCAAAAAGAAGTCAATGGTACTACATTATACTTCATCCTCCTGGTTTTTTCTCGAGACTTTCTAAACCAGACTTGATGGACAAGTAATTCCCTAAGGTCTAAGTGTTACGATGTTACGTATGCGTTGGGTTTTTTTATCCAAAAAAAAAGAAAAAAAAAAAGAAAAAAGGTGTAATATGAGGACTTCACAAAATGTCATCCATCCTAGTACTACTCTCGCCTAACCACAATTAACTGCTGAGTTATGTTAGGATCTAGTGCCTTCATGTTGGTATGATCGCACCCATTAATATATCAAGTGCAAGAGCATATATCTTTTTCGACGGTCATCAAGATTTGCCTATTGTTAAGGGTCGCATTTCATGGTTCAGTTTTGGGTAGATTGACAAATACATTGAAACCACAAATACGAACAGTTTAATGGTTCAAAATTTTGGTGGGAATCACAAAATAGTCAAAAGATGCTTCGGAACTCAAAATCTGAGGTAAAAAACTTGTCATTGATACTTTTTACAATTACCACGTCGTGGTTCTCGCGTAGGGCTTTTCAATTTTGATTTTGATCGACATGTCGTATTATTTAGGCTAAGAGCTACAATGCTACAAATGCGCTGTGTTTTCTCATGCCAAAAAAAATTCAACACGAGGAATTCTAGGGGGTCACCAAACCTAGTACTACCCCCTCCCAAACATGTCTCACTAGAGCGCTTATATGGGATCTGATGCATTCGTGTTTGTATGATCGTACCCGTTAGTACATTAGGTGCAAGGACCAATATCATTGTTGACGGTCATCAATAGTTGCCTTTGTTAGGGATCCCACTCCATGGTTCGGTTGATAGTGGGTCGAAGAACATATAACCGAATACATTGAAACCACAAGTAAAAACAGTTTTATGTTCCGAAAATTTGGAGAAGATCACAAAAAGAACCGAATTAGGCGCCAAAACTAAAAACTTGAGGTCAAAAAGAAGTCAATGGTACTACATTATATTTCATCCTCCTGGTTCTCTCTCGAGGCTTTCTAAACCAGACTTGATGGACAAGTAATTCCCTAAGGTCTAAGTGTTACGATGTTACGTATGCGTTGGGTTTTTTGATGCAAAAAAAAAATAAAAAAGGTGTAATATGAGGACTTCACAAAATGTCATCCATCCTAGTACTACTCTCGCCTAACCACAATTAACTGCTGTGTTATGTTAGGATCCAAAGCCTTTATGTTGGTATGATCGCACCCATTAATATATCAAGTGCAAGAGCATATATCTTTTTCGACGGTCATCAAGATTTGCCTGTTGTTAAGGGTCACACTTCATGGTTCAGTTTTGGGTAGATTGACAAATACATTGAAACCACAAATACGAACAGTTTAATGGTTCAAAATTTTGGTGGGAATCACAAAATAGTCAAAAGATGCTTCGGAAATCAAAATCTGAGGTAAAAAACTAGTCATTGATACTTTTTACAATTACCACGTCGTGGTTCTCGCATAGGGCTTTTCAAATTTGATTTGATCGACATGTCATATTATTTAGGCTAAGAGCTACAACGCTACAAATGCGCTGTGTTTTCTCATGCCAAAAAAAATTCAACACGAGGAATTCTAGGGGGTCACCAAACCTAGTACTACCCTCACCGAAACATGCCTCACCAGAGCGTTTATATGGGATTTGATGCATTCGTGTTTGTATGATCGTACCCGTTAGTACTTTAGGTGCAAGGACCAATATCATTGTTGACGGTCATCAATAGTTGCCTTTGTTAGGGATCCCACTCCATGGTTCGGTTGGTAGTGGGTCGAAAAATGTATAACCGAATACATTGAAACCACAAGTAAAAACAGTTTTATGTTCCCAAAATTTGGAGAAGATCACAAAAAGAACCGAATAAGGCGCCAAAACTAAAAACTTGAGGTCAAAACGAAGTCAATGGTACTACATTATACTTCATCCTCCTGGTTCTCTCTCGAGACTTTCTAAACCAGACTTGATGGACAAGTAATTCCCTAAGGTCTAAGTGTTACGATGTTACGTATGCGTTGGGTTTTTTGATCCAAAAAAAAAGAAAAAAAAAAAGAAAAAAGGTGTAATATGAGGACTTCACAAAATGTCATCCATCCTAGTACTACTCTCGCCTAACCACAATTAACTACTGTGTTATGTTAGGATCCAGTGCCTTCATGTTGGTATGATCGCACCCATTAATATATCAAGTGCAAGAGCATATATCTTTTTCGACGGTCATCAAGATTTGCCTATTGTTAAGGGTCGCATTTCATGGTTCAGTTTTGGGTAGATTGACAAATAAATTTAAACCACAAATACGAACAGTTTAATGGTTCAAAATTTTGGTGGGAATCACAAAATAGTCAAAAGATGCTTCGGAACTCAAAATCTGAGGTAAAAAACTTGTCATTGATACTTTTAACAATTACCACGTCGTGGTTCTCGCGTAGGGCTTTTCAATTTTGATTTTGATCGACATGTCGTATTATTTAGGCTAAGAGCTACAATGCTACAAATGCGCTGTGTTTTCTCATGCCAAAAAAAATTCAACACGAGGAATTCTAGGGGGTCACCAAACCTAGTACTACCCCCTCCCAAACATGTCTCACTAGAGCGTTTATATGGGATCTGATGCATTCGTGTTTGTATGATCGTACTCGTTAGTACTTTAGGTGCAAGGACCAATATCATTGTTGACGGTCATCAATAGTTGCCTTTGTTAGGGATCCCACTCCATGGTTCGGTTGGTAGTGGGTTCTCGGTTGGTAGTGGGTCGAAGAACATATAACCGAATACATTGAAATCACAAGTAAAAACAGTTTTATGTTCCGAAAATTTGGAGAAGATCACAAAAAGAAACCGAATTAGGCGCCAAAACTAAAAACTTGAGGTCAAAAAGAAGTCAATGGTACTACATTATATTTCATCCTCCTGGTTCTCTCTCGAGGCTTTCTAAACCAGACTTGATGGACAAGTAATTCCCTAAGGTCTAAGTGTTTACGATGTTACGTATGCGTTGGGTTTTTTGATGCAAAAAAAAAAAGAAAAAAGGTGTAATATGAGGACTTCACAAAATGTCATCCATCCTAGTAGTACTCTCGCCTAACCACAATTAACTGCTGTGTTATGTTAGGATCCAAAGCCTTTATGTTGGTATGATCGCACGCCATTAATATATCAAGTGCAAGAGCATATATCTTTTTCGACGGTCATCAAGATTTGCCTGTTGTTAAGGGTCGCACTTCATGGTTCAGTCTTTGGGTAGATTGACAAATACATTGAAACCACAAATACGAACAGTTTAATGGTTCAAAATTTTGGTGGGGAATCACAAAATAGTCAAAAGATGCTTCGGAACTCAAAATCTGAGGTAAAAAAACTAGTCATTGATACTTTTTACAATTACCACGTCGTGGTTCTCGCATAGGGCTTTTCAATTTTGATTTGATCGACATGTCGTATTATTTAGGCTAAGAGCTACAACGCTACAAATGCGCTGTGTTTTCTCATGCCAAAAAAAAAATTCAACACGAGGAATTCTAGGGGGTCACCAAACCTAGTACTACCCCTCACCCAAACATGCCTCACCAGAGCGTTTATATGGGATTTGATGCATTCGTGTTTGTATGATCGTACCCGTTAGTACTTTAGGTGCAAGGACCAATATCATTGTTGACGGTCATCAATAGTTGCCTTTGTTAGGGGATCCCACTCCATGGTTCGGTTGGTAGTGGGTCGAAAAAATGTATAACCGAATACATTGAAACCACAAGTAAAAACAGTTTTATTTTCCCAAAATTTGGAGAAGATCACAAAAAGAACCGAAATAAGGCGCCAAAACTAAAAACTTGAGGTCAAAACGAAGTCAATGGTACTACATTATACTTCATCCTCCTGGTTCTCTCTCGAGACTTTCTAAACCAGACTTGATGGACAAGTAATTCCCCTAAGGTCTAAGTGTTACGATGTTACATATGCGTTTGGGTTTTTTGATCCAAAAAAAAAAGAAAAAAAAAAGAAAAAAGGTGTAATATGAGGACTTCACAAAATGTCATCCATCCTAGTAACTACGCTCGCCTAACCACAATTAACTGCTGAGTTATGTTAGGATCCAGTGCCTTCATGTTGGTATGATCGCACCCATTAATATATCAAGTGCAAGAGCATATATCTTTTTCGATCGGTCATCAAGATTTGGCCTATTGTTAAGGGGTCGCATTTCATGGTTCAGTTTTGGGTAGATTGACAAATACATTGAAACCACAAATACGAACAGTTTAATGGTTCAAAATTTTTGGTGGGAATCACAAAATAGTCAAAAGATGCTTCGGAACTCAAAATCTGAGGTAAAAAACTAGTCATTGATACTTTTTACAATTACCACGTCGTGGTTCTCGCATAGGGGCTTTTCAATTTTGATTTGATCGACATGTCGTATTATTTAGGCTAAGAGCTACAACGCCTACAAATGCGCTGTGTTTTCTCATGCCAAAAAAAATTCAACACGAGGAATTCTAGGGGGTCACCAAACCTAGTACTACCCTCACCCAAACATGCCTCACCAGAGCGTTTATATGGGATTTGATGCATTCGTGTTTGTATGATCGTACCCGTTAGTACTTTAGGTGCAAGGACCAATATCATTGTTGACGGTCATCAATAGTTGCCTTTGTTAGGGATCCCACTCCATTGGTTCGGTTGGTAGTGGGTCGAAAAATGTATAACCGAATACATTGAAACCACAAGTAAAAACAGTTTTATTTTCCCAAAATTTGGAGAAGATCACAAAAAGAACCGAATAAGGCGCCAAAACTAAAAACTTGAGGTCAAAACGAAGTCAATGGTACTACATTATACTTCATCCTCCTGGTTCTCTCTCGAGACTTTCTAAACCAGACTTGATGGACAAGTAATTCCCCTAAGGTCTAAGTGTTACGATGTTACGTATGCGTTGGGTTTTTTGATCCAAAAAAAAAAGAAAAAAAAAAAGAAAAAAGGTGTAATATGAGGACTTCACAAAATGTCATCCATCCTAGTACTACTCTCGCCTAACCACAATTAACTACTGTGTTATGTTAGGATCCAGTGCCTTCATGTTGGTATGATCGCACCCATTAATATATCAAGTGCAAGAGCATATATCTTTTTCGACGGTCATCAAGATTTGGCCTATTGTTAAGGGTCGCATTTCATGGTTCAGTTTTGGGTAGATTGACAAATACATTGAAACCACAAATACGAACAGTTTAATGGTTCAAAATTTTGGTGGGAATCACAAAATAGTCAAAAGATGCTTCGGAAATCAAAATCTGAGGTAAAAAACTAGTCATTGATACTTTTTACAATTACCACGTCGTGGTTCTCGCATAGGGCTTTTCAAATTTGATTTGATCGACATGTCATATTATTTAGGCTAAGAGCTACAACGCTACAAATGCGCTGTGTTTTCTCATGCCAAAAAAAATTCAACACGAGGAATTCTAGGGGGTCACCAAACCTAGTACTACCCTCACCCAAACATGCCTCACCAGAGCGTTTATATGGGATTTGATGCATTCGTGTTTGTATGATCGTACCCGTTAGTACTTTAGGTGCAAGGACCAATATCATTGTTGACGGTCATCAATAGTTGCCTTTGTTAGGGATCCCACTCCATGGTTCGGTTGGTAGTGGGTCGAAAAATGTATAACCGAATACATTGAAACCACAAGTAAAAACAGTTTTATGTTCCCAAAATTTGGAGAAGATCACAAAAAGAACCGAATAAGGCGCCAAAACTAAAAACTTGAGGTCAAAACGAAGTCAATGGTACTACATTATACTTCATCCTCCTGGTTCTCTCTCGAGACTTTCTAAACCAGACTTGATGGACAAGTAATTCCCTAAGGTCTAAGTGTTACGATGTTACGTATGCGTTGGGTTTTTTGATCCAAAAAAAAGAAAAAAAAAAGAAAAAAGGTGTAATATGAGGACTTCACAAAATGTCATCCATCCTAGTACTACTCTCGCCTAACCACAATTAACTACTGTGTTATGTTAGGATCCAGTGCCTTCATGTTGGTATGATCGCACCCATTAATATATCAAGTGCGAAGAGCATATATCTTTTTCGACGGTCATCAAGATTTGCCTATTGTTAAGGGTCGCATTTCATGGTTCAGTTTTGGTAGATTGACAAATAAATTTAAACCACAAATACGAACAGTTTAAATGGTTCAAAATTTTGGTGGAATCACAAAATAGTCAAAAGATGCTTCGGAACTCAAAATCTGAGGTAAAAAACTTGTCATTGATACTTTTAACAATTACCACGTCGTGGTTCTCGCGTAGGGCTTTTCAATTTTTGATTTGATCGACATGTCGTATTATTTAGGCTAAGAGCTACAATGCTACAAATGCGCTGTGTTTTCTCATGCCAAAAAAAATTCAACACGAGGAATTCTAGGGGGTCACCAAACCTAGTACTACCCCCTCCCAAAACATGTCTCACTAGAGCGTTTATATGGGAATCTGATGCATTCGTGTTTGTATGATCGTACTCGTTAGTACTTTAGGTGCAAGGACCAATATCATTGTTGACGGTCATCAATAGTTGCCTTTGTTAGGGGATCCCACTCCATGGTTCGGTTGGTAGTGGGTCGAAGAACATATAACCGAATACATTGAAATCACAAGTAAAAACAGTTTTATGTTCCGAAAATTTGGAGAAGATCACAAAAAGAACCGAATTAGGCGCCAAAACTAAAAACTTGAGGTCAAAAAGAAGTCAATGGTACTACATTATATTTCATCCTCCTGGTTCTCTCTCGAGGCTTTCTAAACCAGACTTGATGGACAAGTAATTCCCTAAGGTCTAAGTGTTACGATGTTACGTATGCGTTGGGGTTTTTTTGATCCAAAAAAAAAAATAAAAAAGGTGTAATATGAGGACTTCACAAAATGTCATCCATCCTAGTACTACTCTCGCCTAACCACAATTAACTGCTGTGTTATGTTAGGATCCAAAGCCTTTATGTTGGTATGATCGCACCCATTAATATATCAAGTGCAAGAGCATATATCTTTTTCGACGGTCATCAAGATTTGCCTGTTGTTAAGGGTCACACTTCATGGTTCAGTTTTGGGTAGATTGACAAATACATTGAAACCACAAATACGAACAGTTTAATGGTTCAAAATTTTGGTGGGAATCACAAAATAGTCAAAAGATGCTTCGGAAATCAAAATCTGAGGTAAAAAACTAGTCATTGATACTTTTTACAATTACCACGTCGTGGTTCTCGCATAGGGCTTTTCAATTTTGATTTGATCGACATGTCATATTATTTAGGCTAAGAGCTACAACGCTACAAATGCGCTGTGTTTTCTCATGCCAAAAAAAATTCAACACGAGGGAATTCTAGGGGGGGTCACCAAACCTAGTACTTACCCTCACCCAAACATGCCTCACCAGAGCGTTTATATGGGATTTGATGCATTCGTGTTTGTATGATCGTACCCGTTAGTACTTTAGGGTGCAAGGACCAATATCATTGTTGACGGTCATCAATAGTTGCCTTTGTTAGGGATCCCACTCCATGGTTCGGTTGGTAGTGGGTCGAAAAATGTATAACCGAATACATTGAAACCACAAGTAAAAACAGTTTTATTTTCCCAAAATTTGGAGAAGATCACAAAAAGAACCGAATAAGGCGCCAAAAACTAAAAACTTGAGGTCAAAAACGAAGTCAATGGTACTACATTATACTTCATCCTCCTGGTTCTCTCTCGAGGACTTTCTAAACCAGACTTGATGGACAAGTAATTCCCTAAGGTCTAAGTGTTACGATGTTACATATGTGTTGGGTTTTTTGATCCCAAAAAAAAAAGAAAAAAAAAAGAAAAAAGGGTGTAATATGAGGGACTTCACAAAATGTCATCCATCCTAGTACTACGCTCGCCTAACCACAATTAACTGCTGAGTTATGTTAGGATCCAGTGCCTTCATGTTGGTATGATCGCACCCATTAATATATCAAGTGCAAGAGCATATATCTTTTTCGACGGTCATCAAGATTTGCCTATTGTTAAGGGGTCGCATTTCATGGTTCAGTTTTTGGGTAGATTGACAAATACATTGAAAC